>VZRW01008926.1:186163-281785 GCA_013398125.1 Aegotheles bennettii | reverse complement strand
TGCGGGATGCCCGCGGTGCGGGGGCCGGGCAGCGCCGGGCAGGGCAGGGCCGGGCAGGGCAGCGCTGGGCGCACCTGCCCGTGCGCTCAATGAATGAACGGGCTCCTCGCTTTTCCTCTTTCTTTATTAATTTCTCAAGCGCAGCAGTCGGGCGCCTTCCTGAGCCCGCAGCAGCCGGGGCTGTGTTGAAACGTCCCGTGTCTCGGTGGCCCGGCTCAGGTCTGCGGGAGCGTTTTGTAACCTCCCCGGTGTCACTTCTCCCCAGGGGATTCTCCAGCCCAGGGCCGGTTCCTCTGTGTTGTAACTCGGTGGCACTGTGTGCACATGGCACTGCGCTGCTGACCTGACAGGGATGTACTTACTAATATCGGTGATGTAAGGCTGTATTCTGATGGAAACCTTAGGAAATCATCAGTTCCTTCATGTGCTTCCTTGAAATGAGAGGGACCAATTATAATTATCCTTGGAATAACCAGGGCTGTGGGCTAGCCTTGTATTGGGGACTTGCTGCCTCATCTCTGAACAAACTTTTGCTGTGGAACATAGTTGTAATGTTCCATTTAAGAATAAGCATTCAAAACACACACACACACAAATTCTCGTACCAATTAGTCCGTAATTTAATCAGTAATTCACCTTTTAAAAGGTTACTATGATTTGTTACTGGTTAACTAAAAATTCCCAGCGTACACCGAGTAACTATGACATATGATATTCTGTGCTGTCCTTTGAAAAGAAGTTTCATAGGTTGTGCTCCCGTTAATATCAGGAATTTTTTGCATGAAGTCATGTGTTTGACATCATTATTCTCTTTGGCTGTCACCAAAAAAAATTGCTGCAAAAATTGCTTAGAGATTTAATTATGAGATTGTAAGAAATGACTCTTAGCAGTGTGCTAAGGCATGTGGCACGATGTAAGCACAGACTTGCCAAGGGGGGAGAGAGTTGAAAAAACAGTTGGCAGGGACTTTGAATGATAACCAATCAGAAATACAATTTAAAGGTATTTTTACACAGGCAGCTTTTGAGTTTGAATGTTCTTAGGCATCAGTTCTGTAAAATATCTCATTAACTGTTAGTGGTTCAGAGGTTATGTATCTGTAAGCAGCCTTAAGATAGGGTGTATTCCTTAGAAATGTCTCAATGTCAAATTCCTGGACACTGCAATTTATTAAACACCAGCTTTCAATGAAACTTCCATTACAACATAGATATACAAATAATTCTTTTTCTCCTGGTATAAATTTTCACAAAATTGAAGGTGGCAAAATATTAAAATTTAATTGAAGAATATTGAAGAATATTTTACCCTTCCTTAAGATTCTGATAAAAACACCCGCTATCAACACTGCTGCTAAATCTAACTCCCCTGTGAACTTTTTAAAATAACCCTGAGTTCATTTTGAAGTCCATAAAATAAATTGAGGGCCAGCTTCAATTGCTGTCAGTATAAGTTTCTACTTACAGCAATGGCTAACAAAATGAGTTTCGCGATAAATTATATTGTAAAAGCAAGGAAAACTTTAAAAGTGGAACAAAAACTCTGTCCTGTACAAAGCTGAACTAAATAATGAAAAGTATACTTTGTTATTTTTTTCACCTTGAGTGCTGAGGCCTTCTTTTGTGTTTGTTTTTAAGTATAATCTGTTCAGAATGGTGTTGAATGTCTTTACTAGCCATTTTTGTAGCCTAATGATGAATCGCTGGTTGTACATATTTGATATTCAGAATCTGAGTTTCTTTCACTGGCTTTTGTCAGAGGGGTTATTCCCGTATGGCACGCAGTAAAACAATTTCCAGTGCAGTTACTCAAGATGAATTAAAATACTATTATAAATTCTCCATGCTAGGTTCTTTTGAAGCCATGGATACAATATTTTCTATTAGTTCCTGCTACTAGTTTCGGTTTTTTCATGCCTGATAGACTTACTGAATTTAGCATTATATTAGATGATGAGTGCTAATTATTCCATGCTGTATTTCCATAATGATGTAGATTTTTTTAACGCTGAGGATCTATTTTTCAGCTACTCCATGCCAAATGCTCTTTGTGTGTCAGTTAACCTTTTGTGGACTAAGGAAAGAAAAAGTTAGAAATAATCCCAAGCAAGAGAACATGGTTATACTCGAGTCCTACATGCCCGTGCCACAAACAGGCACGGAAAATGAAAAACCAAAGAGCCATAAGATTTGTCTTGAGATATTTTGATTTGCAGGAATATGAAATGTAAATGAATTCCTATATTAAATGGCAAACCTCTTACGTTTCTTCTGTCTGTTCCCACCTGCCCTTCTGCGGCTTTGTTTTCCCAAGGGATAGCCTGTCTCTTTTCAGTTGTGCTTTCTTTCAGGTTCCAGTGGCAAAGTATGTAGAAAATGCAGGTGCTAAGTGAATTGTCACTGTAGCACTGGCACCTGTGGTGAGTGGGGCTGGGGATACTTTCAGATCTTGTAAATATAAGGAGCTATGAAGGAGAAAATACATGTGGCAACCATAGGAAAGACTAAGTTTCTGCTTCAGCATCAGGTCTTCAAGTGCAACATGGACTTCTCCTTTGCCTTTTGCTACAAAGATGGCAGCTCTTCTCACGCCACAAGGCAAATGTACAATTAACCTTTTGTAGGATTTCATTCTTTTAATTTAAAAAAAAATAAAAAAAAGCAAGGCCCAGTCTTTATCTTCATCTCTGAACGTTTTCACAGAACTTGAGTCAGTTTGATCAAGTTCACGTTTTTCTCCCACTCCACCCACACCTTCCATTATATTATTCGGCCTGTTTGTCCTCTCCTAAACCACTCTGTAAAATGAAGCTAAACAGTTACATCATTCTCCAATTAAGACTCATGGTACACAAACTGTGCAGATACTTTTAATTACCTATGTTGCAGTACCTAGCAGCCATCTTGTTACTCAAGTGCAAAGATTGGCCCTATCCTTAATACTGTGTGATCTATGACACAGGAGTGCCAGTAGCTACAAATTTACAGCAAAGACACAAAGAAGTAGTGAGAGTGGTGGAAAAAAATGAATTTAAAATTTCAGTGTGTGGATTTATGCTTGCGATAGGTTCTTACAACAGCAATAGGTTCTTACAACAGCAATAGATTCTTACAACAGCAATAGATTCTAATCTGTATCATAACAAATACGAAAAAGTTAGGTATGTGTGTGATAACAAATCCAAAAATTTACAGAAAAAAAACCCCTCGACTTCTAAGCAGGACCCCCCTCTCTAAATACAGCTGGGTTTACTTTGCAGTTTCACTAGATTTCACTGCAGACAGAAAAAATAACCTGCTTGGAAAGGGGAAGCTCAGGAACTGCCTCAAAAGCTGGCTTGAGAATGTGAGGAATCGACTAGCAGGTGATGCTCTGTGGACTTGCACAAGCCACCCCCTTCCCTCATGACTAAACAGGTCACCTCATGCAGGCTGCACATTCAGGACAAAGTCTATGGATTCAAGTCTATGAATCCCAAAGTCTACTCTGCTGGTTGATAATTAGCAATTTACAAAACACAAAGCTTACGCAGCGTGTGTATGTACGTTCAGGCACAAGTGTGCCCAGTGAGATGTATGTATGGTTATGTACGTCTGTGTGTAGGTAAGGCATTAACCCTGTGTTACAGAGTGACTTACTACTTATCTCAGTCATGCTGAAAGGCTATTTATAATATCTGATAACACCGTATAATAAATATTGGATAATATCCCAATAGACAAATACACAGAACATTCCACAGTATAAAAATAAGGTGATGTTGGTTTATTGGAAGGTGAATAGTGTCTAGAAACAACCCCCCAGCTTGGTTGAGGTCAGTGGCAGTCCTGCTGTCTCAGTAGGGGCAGGTTTGCAGTCCATGTGCGGGGTCAGAGATGTTGTCCCAGACACGGCTTCCGTGCGAGTGCTGTTGAAGTCAGCCTGTGGTTTTAGGGTGCTGAAAATATAGGGTCTGACTCTAAATGAATTGCTGTTTGCTCAGTGAGACCAAAAGCCTGAAATTAACTAACCATTAATATATTTTATAACAAAAGTCCTACACTTTTTCTTTGAATTACTCCAGAAATGCCAGTGTAACGGGAGTAGTACACTCGTCTGCCTTTTCTTGGGAATTTCTTATCATATTGTACCTCCAAATGAAATAGTAACATTTTGATATAGACATTGCAGTTGTTATTAGTTTGTTCTAGACCTTCAAATTAGACATGAGTACTAGTTTTGGTCTTATAACAGCTATTATGGGAGGAAAATGTTATCCTTTGTGCTGTTTTACAGGTTACTGGGATTTCATGAGCTCCGTGGGGACTCCCGTCTTTCCCCTTTATCAAATCTGACTGTGACATATTTTAGATTCTCTTTTGCCAGAATCCTATACTTTTTTATAGGAGACCTTCGGTTATGATTCCTCTAACTTACCCGTGTGTATGGATGTATAAAAACCTAAATATATTCTTTTCATACAAACACTTTTGGCTGTTGTGGAATAGGCACACAGAGTAAGTGAGACTGATGGAAGTTTTCTTTCTGCATCTTGTGTTTTTCCACTGAGTTTAAGCAAATTACTTTTCAGAGAATTCCAGATTTGCACCAAGTAGTCCTGCCCAGAATTATGATCTTGTCTTAAGCTTTTTATACAATATGTGATTACACTGCATTGCATAAAATAGGATTCTATGTTATAATATTGCATTATAAGTCCATAGTACTTGTGTGTGTGTGTGTTTAGATTTATTGAACAGAGATGTTGTGTAACTGCTGTAACTATTCACGGTTGTGTAGCAGCAATTTGGAAGCTTAAGGGGCTTTGAACTTAGCTTGCTATCTTTATACAAATAGAATGATGAACATTTTCAATATTTGTGCTAGGGGAGTATGTTAATATTGCTGTGAAATAAGTTCTCAGCCATGGTGGCTTGAACCACATGTCAGACTACCAAAAGAGTCACTCCAAAAGAGTCTCACCAAAAAAAAGGAACTATGAAAAGAAAAATGTTAATTACAGGCTTTAACACTGACACCAAGATCTTCTAGTAGGGGTGGTCAGAAAAACAGGTTTTACTACCTAGACCTGGTGCTTTGTGGTGCTATCTAATATGGGGGCTTGTGGAAAAATGCAGCCACTTCTATTTACTGCCTTTCATAATGTACATATTTCCTCATGATAGGTCTAGGTACTGACTTTTTATGTCTACAGTAAATACAACTGGAGAGTTTATCCTTTCATCTTGGATATGTTTTACTTGCAGTTACTGTTCACTGTTCCCTACAGTGGTATTTCAGCTACAACATTTTATGCTGAATCTCAGTTTTTAAGCTCGGTGGAAGCATGTTATAATGTGGTATATTGCTAAATTGATTTTTAATCCTACCTAAGAATGTAAAAATATATAAAGCCATATTTTATTGTCAGTTACACCCAGAGGAATCTAGAGATAAGCAAGTACAGCAATATGTGAGGGCTAAAGGTTGCTTTATTTACACACAATTTTATCTGTATTCTCTAACCTTATTCAGAACCATATTTAATTGAATCATGAGGAATTTTGAAAAGACCACAGGCTGAAGTTCTCATTACCTCCAGGAGATGAAAAATTATTTTTTTCTGCTACTTGCTTTCTAGCTTTATATGTCTGAAATGAAGTTCTTGCACTGACCTAGTGATGCAGCTACTCCTCCGATCTGCTAACGTTACCCACTGATAGTGGATGGATTTACTTTGTCGAGTCAGTAAGGTTCTGTGAGGATTTTACTGTATTTCTTCTCTATTATCACTCCTGGATACCATTATTTGCACTTAAACTGCACAGCTGAGATGCCTCATTTGTGCATCAGGGCATGTTAGCGTATTTGATTTTTAAAATTATTAGAAACGTTAAGAAAAGCAGTTAGTGTTTATGTTAAATACCCCATAGTAATTGTCAACACACAGAGTTTGACAAATGACTGCATATTGCAAGACACTCATATAAAGTTGTAGGGTTTTTGAGTTTTGCTTAGAACATGACTAAAGAGTGTGGAAACATAAGTTCTGCAAAGATGCTTTCACTTTCAGAATTTCCAGCTGTCGCAGAAGATGGTTTGAGATGATAAACAAGATGAAACCTTAAGCTTTATTTAGAACAAAAGAATTTCACATGAAATCAGTTCTCTGAATGAAATAAGCACCATTAAAAAAGTTTCATTTTGTGGATTTCTCTTTTTTTTTTTACATTTATACTGGAGCCAGAATTGCTAAATTGGCCTGGAGTAGGTTATTTAGTAAAGATCTCAGCTGAGTATGAGTTATTGCAATTAACTACAGAATAAGTTTCAAAATTAGTATTACAAAGTTTGTTTTGACAGGCCCTGAATTTAAAATGGGAAATAAGCAAGCATTGAAGAATTACTTTGAAAGGTTCACATTTTTCACACTGGTTTTAAAGTATTTTTCATTATCCAGGCAACACAAAATAATTTCAAAAAATCCTATGAAAGCTTAATTAGTAGTGCCTAGCTTGCTCTTCTTTTTTTAATTTATTTTAATTATTTGGATGTTTGCACTTAAGAAGTGCAATTGCAAGCAAATTCCACTCTTGCTTTCCATGATTAGCTTGCCAATTGGTCTTGGTTCTGTTTTGCAAGCTTCTTGGAGTGCTAGCTGTGATATGAGCTTGCCAATTGTCTTGAACTGGTTAATTGTTTTTGTGATGCGGAGAAGAACATTATGGCATGATGAATAAGAGACCCAAAAGGGTTTCTTACACAGTTTCCTTTGGGCACTGCCCAAAGACTTGTTCTTTGGGTCTGCCTCATGTGATCAGGCTGGCTAACTTTACCCAGTTAAACTGGGTGCGGCGGATATTTATTATGTTCACAATATCTTGTTTAGTTTGGGCTTTTTTACAGTAATCCAATCCCCCAATACCTTGTATAAAATATACACTTGGAATCGTCACACTGGTTTAGGTTTTACTCGGGCTAGATAGGATAAAACATCAGGTTATGCAAGTTACTTTCTGACAGAGGCAATGACATCTGAGGAATTATTTTCTTAGACCAGGATAATAATTTATGAAGAAATAGTTCTTACAGCACAGTTGACATAGGCAGGAATTCTTGACAGTGCTTGAAGTACTGGAAAATCCTTCAGTGTCAAGAACCCATTTTTCCTTCAGTAGAGATATTTTCTTGTAGACATGTCATCTTGAAAAATTTTGGCAATGAAAATCTTAATCCAAAAATAGAATATTAAAAACATTTTTTTCCCCTGCAAACATACCTTCGTGTTTTAATTTGTTAAAGAGAACCCAAACATTGAGCACGCTAACGTCATAGTTCACAGTGACTGCTCCCATTATGAAATGAGTCCATGGCTGATGGTCTGTCATTGTTTTCATTCTTTGCTGTATTGGAATATGGTATCTGTCAAATTTTTAATGAGTCACAGTTTTGTTAAGAAAGGCATTTTTTTATGCAAGAAAAGAATTGCGCACAGTGCAGCGGCACTCTGAGCTGTACATAATATGCTGTTTCATCCTTCATGATGTAATACTGAGGATGTGGAAGTCATGTGCCTTTCTTTCCATTCTTTTTTTAAGTCACCAGGGTGCCGATTTTGAGTAGGTGAGAGACCAAAAGAAAACAGCTTTCTCTGTATTTTATCAATTCTGTTTTTCAAAGAGAAAAGTATTATCAACAGTGTTCTGCTTCTTTACAAGCAAAAATATCCATAAAAGACAGTTTGTGCAGAATAGGTGGAGCATTGTGCAACGTTAAGATAGGCCCAGGCTTTAAAATATTGTGAAATAGCTAGGATGGTCTTTAATCTTGATAAAGGCTACTGGTGTTCAGTATGATTAGATTAATTGCAGTGGTGGAGTAAGACAGGGATCTAAGGCCAACGTGGGACTTTGGAGGCCCAGCAGAGAAGAGAGTTGGGAAAAAGTGAAAAAGCTGCCCATAATGAGTATCAGGAAGTGAAATTAATGAATTAATTAAAGGAATTTCGAAGTAAGGCAGTGGGAATATTGGCTAAGACTCTGTTGTTTTTCTTTATTTATTTAGGTCTTTTTGTTTGCCAAAGAAGATATTAAAAAGCAGGGAAATTATTTAAAAATACAGATGTTTGAATTTCTTTCTCGAAGTTTAAGGTTTATTGTTGGAACCTTCTTGATTTTGAATTCTTCTCTCTGGTCTCTTATGAGATTTTCAGCTTTTCTTGGTTTCAGATATGCTGACAATGCCATAATGTGGTCTTTCACTGTATTTTGGCATTCCTACTCATTGTTCTTTTGCTGCCCAAGTTTGTTCTGTTTTTTAAATCTGGCCTTATTTATTACTCCTTTGAGAACAGGAACTGTCTGATATGCTAACAACAAGTGACAGCTTTCCTGTCACTAAGGACAGGAGAACAGGCAGTGAATATTGCTGAAGTCTGAGGTAAGTTTAGCATAACAATAACTTGTACTCACGCTAAATTTGATATACTGTAGTGTGACTGCATTGTCTGACGCAGGCTGTGCAACAGATTCCTGTCTCCTCCCCCAGGCACTAACAGGAAGGCACAGCACAATGTCGTTCAGCATGTGGCAATTTGAAAGTTCTGCTGAAGCTTGACCCTTAGACAGGAGGGGAACTCTTGTCACTGATGAAATAACTGTACTGTGAGTCTCAACGTCAGAAAGAAGTGATTTAAGTTAAAAAGCAAAACCACAACAAATTGGTAGACATGAAGACAGTGAGAAACAGTAGGACCACCTCTCCCTTTCCTCCCCAGATCTGCGTTTTGAAGGGAAGAGTAAAGGGAGGAAGAAGTTTGAGGTGAGTAAGGTGAGAGACCCAGCATAAGGGGGAGAAACAAAGTAGAGAGAAACTCTAATTGTCCTGGAAGGAAAGTGGGAAAACAAGCAAGGAGGAAGAAGAAATTGATGCAGGTATGGTTGCTGCTTTCCTGACAATTACTCCAGGAAGGGCTAATGAATGTAGTAATTATACCTGGCAGTTACTCTGTGGGAGAAAGGAATTCTTTGGAGTTCAAAACTGTGTGAGTGATAGAGTGCTCATTTAGCTATGAATACGGAAATTAAATAAAGACAACTTAGGCTAAATACTAAATAGCACTGTTTTCTGATTCCAGTGTGCCATATAAACTGCTGTATAGCTCCTCAGAGAAAGCATCTTCTGAATAAGAATTTCTGAAATTAAATTGAAGACAAAGAATTGGAAAATCTGCTGCAAAGATGAGTGTTGCATTGGGCAGAGATACTGACAGGTCCTGTAGGATTTTCCTGCCTTTATCTTCTATGGGCCATTATTTATAACAGGTTCCCTTATGCCCTTTGATGCTGTACAGTCCATCTGAAGAGCAGTCAGTTTTCTTCTACAACCACAGGGCATGTGAATTATTTAACTCATAGCAGCTAGGGGTGATTTTAGGGTGCCAATTGTATACAGTGGTGTTAGCTATTCTCAGAGCAGGAGACAAGATAAATAATAAGCAGCTTCCAGTTGGCTATAGTATTGCCATTTTCATATTGTGGACTTCGAAGCAGCAAAATATTTCTTCTGTTTTCATGTGACAAATAGATAGGTGAATGCCTCTGATAGGTGTCAGTTACAGGAATTTGATAATTTTACTCACTGCATCTGTCTGAGCATTGAGAATGTAACTTGTGTGTTGGAGTTTTCCATATCTGCAGTTTGGTTCAGCATAGATACAATATTTCACCACAATGAAGTGTAGGTTGGGGAAAAATAGTTCAGTGCATTTTATGTTAGTGCTCAGTAGAATGGTGTACAAAGGAAGTGTATGTTCAGTGAGTTTTATCAGAGTTCTGGATTCTGACTCACGTTCACACTGATGCTGAAAGTCTTCTGAGTTGCATGCTTCCCCTTCCTGGAAGTCAGGAGTACCTGCTACAGTATGGGCAGCTGGCAGGCAGAAAGTGGGACCACGTTTCAGAACAAAAGCTGATATACAATTAGATAACTCAGGGAATGTGAGGAAAACCAAAACAAAACCCCAAAGCAAGTATATTCCCTAGTCTCAGAGAAGTCTAATTGAGCTCAAAGGCTAGACCCATACCAGTAAAGTAAAAAGTGCTGTAACTTGGCCACAGGCTCAGGAGCTGGTTTGTTAAATAGTTAAATTCTTAGAATTGGTCCAGTTTTAGCTCAGCCAACTAACAGCCATTCAAACACTTTCCAGAAGCACTTTGGGAGTTAGCATGGGCCATGGACCATTTGCAACAGGCCGTTTAGGTATTGCCACCCAGTCTTGGCAACTAAGAGGGTTTGATAGTGTGAGTGGAACAAACATGGCCAGAGTGAGAGTCCTGGTACTCTTTGGTTTATTAGTGTAGCTGGAACTCAATTAGTTTAAATGACTCTCAGATTGGTTATAATTTCCTTTTAAGTTTCTTCCTGCCTACAGACCAAGATGAGTTGTGCTTGATGTTCCATTCATAGATTTTTAGTTCTGAAGAAATTAATAATAATTATTAATTATAACTTGAAGATCTTTGTAAGTTTGAAAGCTTATGGCATACAAGAAAGAAATAGCAGTTGTGTATCTGGCAAAGTAAAGTCTGTAGAGCCTGGCATTTTATGAAAAGAAAAGTCTATATGAGTAATTTTAGTCTATGTTTTCTGTCTGTTTGGCTGTCATCTAAATAAATAAAAGGACATATAACATAAAGCCCAAAATCTTTAGAAATACTCCTAAAATTTTTTTCTAACCCCTGGTGAAGGGTGAAGTTGTTATTGGAGTTTGTGTTGCATGATGGCAAAATTCTCTCTCTGTTTATACATCTGTCCTGAGCAGATGTTAGTAAAATTCCTGGCTATGACATAGTCATTACTCTGAAAAATATGAAAAATACTCTGAAATTTTTACTGTCCGACTGTCTGTTCCAAGAACTATAGATAACTAACATTGCAACTCACCTTTAAAGAATACATTACAACCTGTTTGCTCTGAAAATTCCTTTTGGCTCAAGTGAAAGTACACAGTGCAAACAAAGTTATGAAATGTGTACACAAGGTGTGAGAGTCGATGCTTATACCTGTGTATAACTTTATGGCTCTGCTCCTTCAGGGTAGTGAGTGCAATCTGACCTTTACGCTCGCCATCCCATTGATCTGAATGGGAGTACAGGGGAATATTGGGGCCAAATCAGACCAACTGATTTTCCCCAGCTAATGTCAACAAATAAGTTGTGTGTGGGGGTATTTTTTTAAATGAAATAGAAAGCCTGGAACTGTAAAATCTAAACAGATGAACATGTGTTCTAAGACTTGAGGGTTTGAGAGCTATAATATTTGACAATGTGGCCACTATTTTAAACCTCATTTCCATTGTAAAAGTTGATAAATATTGTGACTGTTAAAATCAGCTGTGTCACTATCAATTCAATTAAAGGGGCAGACAATACCATGTTGTATTAAGACAACAAAGATGCAGTGAGAACCCACTACAGGTACTTAACCAGATGAAGCATTCAAGAAGAAATATAACGTAAGTTAAAAAAATTTTCAAGAGGACAGGGTACTAACTTACTAATGAAAATAGGAAAAATCAGAGACACGAAGCACAATGTAAGATGAAAATTTAAACGTTTTAACTTCAAATAACTGACTGGCAATCTCAGAAACAGCACATAGAGAAGGAAGTTCTGTTTACCTTTGCAAGAAGGACATTGTCTTGAATATGGAAAACTGGAGGTGGGAGAAAGCACTGCATGAAAATTATTTATCCAGGAAAAATACCCCAGGGCTCCTCAACCCTTTGTATTATTCTTAATGAAACAGTAATTTTTAAAGTAAATTTTTTTAAAAATAAATGTGTCACTTCCAATCCACCTCAAACTGGATTAAGTCACCGCCTTGTTACATGCGCTGTATGCAGCAGCATGACCACAGCCACTCTCAACTGGATCAGGAAGAGTAAGTAATCCAGAAATGCAAAGTTCTGTAAGATCATTTCCTGTTTTCTGAATCTTGAATGGAAAATCTTTAATTTAACAGGAATTAAACCATTAAAAAAATGGCTATCTGGTGTGTTTATGTCAAATCAAATAAAATTTCTCCAATTTAAATGATTTGTAATGAAGGTAAGAGTAGCACAGAAGGGCAAATAAAGGAAATAGTGTGTATTTTCTGGCTGTTAAAGTATTATCCTGTCATACAAATTGCTCATTGAACAGCAGAACCAATTCAGTTAGTTTCCTAGGTATATGACTTCTAGGAATTTTTCGTTTGGATTTTCTGGTATTTATTACAGGGTGAACTCAAACTGTTGCTCTTTCAGTGGTGACACTACCAACAATTTAGGCGTATTGTGTTAAAATTCCTCTACATGGTAGCCAGTTCTGGCTGAGACAAGCCCATGTTTTCCAAAGCTATTGAGGGAGAAGAGGAAAGAGACCAACAAAGACACACAACAAGAAGCAGCGAGTACTATAAGCCTTGTTTCTTTAGGATTATATTTATCAAATGAAAAATTAATCTTTTAATGGTCATTATTTAAATCAATCTGTTAAGCAAATATTGATGTTTTTAGAATATCGCTCAAATTGCACTTCAGTCTAAATTTTTAAGTATTCTGCATACCTTTGTGATGTGCTGGCCATCTTCAGGAGCCACTGAAGTATGGAACTTCTTAGAAAGACCTGACAGAATGAGGCTGTATCTTAGTTAACATTACTGTAAGGAACCAGAGGCACAAGAAATTCCACAGGCAAGTATGTTCCCTTTTGGTAAATTATTCTTATTTTATTGTCAGTCTTTTGAAATTTCTTTTCCTCTGTATTTGAATCACCAAATTTTATTCAAAATTGCTTCAAATAATAAATTCATATAACCTGAAACTTTTTTTTACACAATAAAAAAAAAGTTTGTGGCCTCTGGGAGAGTAAATTCCAGGGTTAATTTATAACTAAAGCAAATGTATCTATAAAAAGAAGAAAAGCTCCATAAGAAATATGTTAACAAATGACAAGAAAAAAGAGGCTTGATAAAGATATCAGAACTCGTTTGGCACCAGTGATTTTATGACTGAGGAATTCAATTATAGGTGTGTTGGGAGTACCAAATCACAATTCTTTAAATTACTAATGGGAGACAAAGCTCTTTATCATGGTCTGAATGTGTTCACATGAAATGTTCAGTCCTGCCCTCTGTAAATAAACTTTTAGTGCTTACTCTATGCATCTGCATTGAGAGTCTGTGTCACCAGAGTAGAAAAGGATACAGGATTTCTGTTGAATCACTTCTCAAACCCCCCTGCTGGTACACTCTTCTGTTAGAAATGGTGTCAGCCAACAGACGTCTTCCTCTAAGTTTGTAGTATTCAGCTTGTAGTTTTTTCCTTCTATATTCTTGGCAGATTTCTTAGCAGAAAAGTGAAGTATATATGACATCAGTGTACTCTAGAGTGATATGCAGTAAATCCTATCAGTTAGGATTTGTTTACTCCTTGGTTAGATACGTAAGTTTCATAGAGGTCTTGAACTGGTGATGTAGATAATGACTTTGTACTTACCCAGGAGAGACGTATTAGCCTCAGATCAATTGCAAATTAACTCCTACTGTCTGCCTACAATCTAAATTGGTTTTAAGGCTGTCTGCTACTTGTTTGTTAGAGTAGTAAACCCATATCTCTTGTCAGTCATTAAAAGAGGAAGGGCTGTTTCTGGAAATGTAAATTTAACTAATGGGGACAACCCCCTGTTAACACCTCTTGCAGGAAAATCTAAAGGACTGCATTTTGTTTGTGTGGCCAAATTAGAGTGGACAATGTGTGTCACTACTAGAAGAACTGCAGACCAATGAAACTCAAAGTTGGCTGAAGTTGTTTTAGGAAGCGTTGGAATCTTTTGTTTTGTTGGATTTTGATCATTGTGTGGTTTTGTTGGATAGATCATTGCTATGACATTCAAGTATGATCGTGATGAATTTCTATTGTACTGCATTAATTTATATTATAATGTGGCGTCCTTATAAGAACATGACATGCACAATACCTATCTAAAGTACCAAGGCAGCAGACTATTTATATGACAAGTTAAAAAAAGGTAAATTATTTCCTTTCATCATGTTTCTCTCCTTCTTTTGGTATCTATAGTTAAGCAAAAATGCTGCTTCCTTTGCATTAAGCCTTTGCTATGCACTTTTACCCTGAATATCCAAAAAGCAAAATATTTAATTCTTTTTAACTGTCTCTTTATTGATGCACTGATTTTACTTTCAGTGAGAAAATTATTCTCTCCTGAATAAAAACTTATTAAAAGTTGTTAGTTTTTGCAATCTGGACTATTTGAAAACTTTCAAATACAAGCAGCATCATTCAGCTTCTAATTATTTAACTAATTATCTCTGTGGGCTTCATTGACATAGAGAGATAAGGGCTGACAAGTGTTGAATATACTTATCTTAAACTATTGAAAAATGTTTACTGTGTATAAATATTTAAACACTGTTATTGGTAGTTGGTAGTCAACCCG
Organism: Aegotheles bennettii; assembly: GCA_013398125.1. Classification (NCBI taxonomy): domain Eukaryota; kingdom Metazoa; phylum Chordata; class Aves; order Caprimulgiformes; family Aegothelidae; genus Aegotheles; species Aegotheles bennettii. The sequence continues at coordinate 267,304 of VZRW01008926.1, read as the reverse complement.
TATCACAAAGAGAGAGATCTGTCCACAGGATAATGGACAGCAAGAGGCTACTTTAGCTGTTCTGAACCAGCCTCTAGAGGAACCCTTTGCCCTGACCCCCGTGGAGCTGGAGATATTCCTGTTGGCCATTTTGAATACCTGCCACACAGGAAAATTTTGAGAAATGATTTTTCAGCCTCCTGCTTTTAGATCAGCTTCATGAGATCCCAGGAAAAAAATATGCTAATATAATAAGCATGGAAATGCTGAAGTGTGTGAATCTGTGAGACAAGATCTGTATCATGAACAGTGCTGTAGAGGTAGTAATTGCTCACCTAGAGGAGTATGAATGTGTTCCAGAAACAAGCTGTTATGTCATAGCCAATGCTGCTCTGACCCTCTGAATGCAAGGAGTCCATAGGCCTCAAAATTCTTCAAAGCTTCATCTCAAATGACATTAAAAAAAAATGGGTGAAAGTATCAGGGAAATACCTTTGTTATGTTCCTGGGCTTATTTTTTTAGTTAACGTACCACATGACTTTCCTCTCAATCTCTAGGAATGCATTGGATGCCTGTCAAGACCACAAAGTTGTCTGTACCGTAGAAATGTATGAAAGTTGTCTCTATACGGAGTTGCCATTGCTCTTTTCCTTATCTGTGAAGGAAACACAGCAACTCCCACTGGGGAAATTTCATGTTAACTTGATCTTAAAATAAAAAATCAAGGGAAAGGTCATATCCTAATAAGCTGCACAAATCTAAATTCCCAGGGAGCTTCAAAATGACATTGTATGACTAGGGCATTAACAATTTTCCAACAATGTATTTTTGAACTCCTTCCAATAGTGTTTTTAACATCCGAGAACAAATAGTAAGATAAAGATACAACGGGCAAGATCCAGGATCCAGTTGAGCTCTGTGATTCACAGTACACAGCCCATTGATAATCCAGGGCCTGACAAACATAATGGAATCGGCACCTTTTTCTGCTTTCATTGAGATGTAAATCTCATGAGGAAGCTATTTATGGATCAGTTTACGTATTATTGTGATCTCAGTATCAATAGTTTCCACTCTTTACCCTAACCTAGGATTACAGACCAATGATTTCCTCAGAATGTGTGAGGAATGAGGAGGCTCAGTTTGAGTGCCTGCTTAGTATAGTAGCTATGTGTGTGTTGGCAGAGGTTTGGCATATGTTATATTCAGATATTGGCCAAGAGGTACAGAATTCCTGTTCAAAAACAAATGCCATTGTTGCCCCCTCCACACACACACCAAAAAAAAGGTAAATTAAGTAAACTGAAAGAAATTTTACAGTCTATTTTAAAGGAGCCAGTGTCTGACCTCAAGTTATCTTGTCTGACTCAGTGAGTGTGTTATGTAGAGTTGTACAAAATATTTCATAGTTCCAAACAATGTACCAAGTCCGGTACAGTTTACATCTGAAACAGTTTAGGGGTTCTCAAAATACCAGGAACACCATTGTCTAACTGTAGGAGTTTTCCACAGTAAGTCACACACATTTTACAAGCCCATCCTTTACACTGGAAAGGTGTTCCTGTCTGAAGCTAAGAGGTGAATGCTGTCTTCTCATAACCCAATGAAAACCAGCTTCTGCTTTGGTGTCCAACCTATTTTGTGCTGATATATTGGTAATGGAAAGGGAAGGTGAAAGATGAAAGCCAGGTTCTAAATTCCCAAGCTCTCCGAGTTTGCGTGGGTGCAATGGAATTAGATTGTAGTTGTCCTTATTTTCATCCTTGTCATATCCCTCTAACCTAAGTATATCACTGTGGGCAAAGGGTCACCTGAACTGCTGCTGAATAGCTTCCTATTTTGTACAGAGTGTAGCATTAAGGCATAAAGCAGGTGTTCACACCCCGTTACACAGGACAGGACGTGGGAAGCAGTCTGCTATTGAGGACCTCTTCTTATCTTTGGGATTAGAGGTGGTTCAGAAAGTTTCAGTGAGAGTTTTGCATGCATCATGAATGCAAGTGTCTTACCCTGATGTTCAGCTCCACGTTACAGTACATTGTGCTGGGGGTAATCCAGGTGTCCCTTCAGAATTAATTTTTTTGTGGTTATCTCAATAACATTTTAATAAAATTCCTTTTAAAGACAATCAAAGCTTTGAAGAGATCCACCATCTATCTCATGATTGTGCTTCAAATTCAGCATATAGAAATTTGCAAACTATTGATTATTATTTTTTTTTAGCAATTAGAAAAAATATTAGAACAGTAAAAAGTCAGAGTAACTTATCCTCAGTGTATATCAGAGCCACACGACATTCAGTGGTTCACACGCCTGCTGGAGGGGTTACAAAAAGTCACAGTAATAACTTCTAGTTCCTCACACTAAACTTGCCTGCCTAGAAAATGAATCTCCTTAAAAGAATAATGGGGTATGACTATATAATTTATTGCAAGGTTAACTATTGGTACTTTGTCTAAAATGAAGATGAACAGCTGATTTAAAAATAAATCAATCAAGTTATCTAGTATCCCAGAGTATATGGACAAAATTCCAGTGTGTAACTTGTGGTGTGTATGTGAAAATGACATGCATATTTAGATTAAAGAAATATAGTTGTATGTAATTATTCAAAATAACCCATTCCAGAATGTTAATTAAAAAATCTGCAAGTTAGCTAGAAATGTAAGTATTTAAATACACATTTTTGTCTTTAATTGTCATGTATACATCTATTTATCATGACATGAAATGGAAAGATTTGCTGTTAGCTGTCCTCTTAGATTACTGGCAGAATAAATTCTTAAAGTATTTAAATATAGAAAAAAAAAGATGATGATGACAAGAACACATGACAGAGAAGGGAACTGAAATTTTCTCAATCTCTTTCTTCCCCTCTTTTTAATGTTGCTAAAATGTAACATAGCTGCTTTGCTTGTACCACTATTGTTAATGTTGCATAACCCTGTAATTATCAATCTTACTGAAACAGCTCTAGAACTTGATTATACACTTTTCTCCTCTATTGAAACTAGTGAATGCTGTCAAAGGGAGAAACAGAATGGCAGTTCATATTTTTGAAGAAAGCAGGCAAGTTTACAAGAACTGGGATCTCTATAGGCAATTGTCAGCCTCACATGCAGAGCTTCACAGAATCTGGAATCTACGTGAACATGGGTGACTGGGGCACACAGAGGCTTTCTGGCTCAGAGCTGGCAGACACTTCATGCTCTCCACAATATTCATGTGCGAAATACGAAGTGTAATTAGAGTCTTTACTGATTTACTCAAGCATTGGCAGATTTTTTAGAGCTGGAAACAAAGACATTTACAAAAATCACTGTTCAGCATTAGTTGTTACAGCATTTGTTTAGCATTAGCTGTTAAAAATAACAAAATTCTCAAAGTACACATTAATAATTTTTTCCTAACCGTAAATAGTTCTTAGCTGTGGATACTCCACATTCTGCTGTATGTCCTAAAATGATGTCATTTTAACTCTTGAAAATTTCTTGTCAAAGATAGCAACACCAGCTTCCGTCTTCCTTTAATAGAATTGTTTGTAGTTATACAGTCACTATGCAGATCAAAACTCTGCTGACTTGGAGTGTCAAAGTGTGTGACGTGAGTAAGACTTGATGTGTGTGGACACTCTGGGTTAAGGATCACCAATATTAATAACTGAAGAAGTGCATCAAACACAAGTTTTAAAATGTTAGTTTATTGCAGAAGCAAAGAAGAGTAGTGAAAGCCAGGGACCTGCTAAAGGAGTGCTTTTTGTTGTCAGACATGTATGTTTGCTTAAACATGAATATAGATATATCTTGCTTTCTGGCTTCATGACACTTACAGTTCACATGCAGGAGTAACATAGAGTTCACATGAAGGAACCAGTCAGTTGTGTGAAATAATTTTCCATGCCTTGGCAGGTAAAAATGTTTATTCCTTTATGGGCAAAGCAAGGCAATTTGGGTGGTTTGGAAAAACTTTTACTTCAAAATTGATACATTGACAAAAGTAGAGCCAGCTCACAGCAGACATATTCTTAGGATATTAATAACGTAGAGAAAGATTAACTCAATGGAAAATAAGATCAAAGAAATTCTTTTCTGTTAGTTTTCATGTGCGCAGTAAAATCCAAACCTCGCCAGATCTCTCATTAGAAAATACAGTCAGTTTATGCATGAGTAACAAAGTCAGGACTTTGTAGAATTTTGCATTAATGCATTATTATCCAGAATATATTTAAGTTCTTTTCAAAGTGCATTAATGATTTTGAAGTGAAATAGAAGATGAAATTGTTTTCTTGCCCCACAAATATTTTGTCTACTATTTCTTATCAGAGGGCTGCAGGGAGAGTATTCATATTTTCTCTTGGGTTCAAGCAGTGCTTACCCATTGTGGTTTTAACTTACCTTTCTCTTAATGTTATAGAAGTAATCTTATTTGGGTTTTTTTCCCTTGAAAAGTGCAGTTGGAAAAGAGTTAAATATCTCCACCAAATCCTGCGCCAGTCCCAAAGACTCGTGTCAGATTCTTAGAAAAATTTGTGACGGGAGGCCTTTTCTCAGAAAACTTCTGACTCCTGAGGGATGGCTGACAGGAGGTCACCTTGTTTGGGTGGTGGGGGTTTTTTTCTGTATTCAGTAGTTACTATAGTTTTAAGTTCCAGTTGTCAGGAAGTTTTTCTGAAGTATATCAAATAGAAAATTCCTAATGAAAGACCTATAATTTCTCTCAAAAGTAAGAAATCCAATAACATGGAAGGAGGCAAGTTGGTGCAAATTTAATGCTGAGTATTTATAGTTGATACTTTAGAATTTTTTTTCTCAGATTGCTGTTATTTAGTCATAGGCAGGCTTTAAAATTGATATTTTATGTCTAGCTCTCATGGTAGTCAGTTTTCAGTAAAGTTTTCACTTTTCTTCTGGAATAAAATACAGAGTGTTATGTTATATTATGTTATATTATGTGGTATTTTATACTGACAAAAAACCCCCAAGAATGGGGAAGATTCTCTTGATGCTTTTGTCCTGTAGTCCAATAGAAGATTCAGAAGGTAACTTGAATTTAGAGCACAGTTCATAATTAATTTACTGGTCTGCATTAAATGCTTTGCACAGTGTTGCACAATAATGCAATTCAGTTACAAAAGCAACACTACCCTGCTTCTGACCTGATTCTACACTCCTTGTGTAGGCAGCCTCAAGTCACCTTGATGGGCTAGTTTTAAAGCTATCTGGAAAAAATGATGTTTGGAAAGATGGAGCCCACGAGATGCAAAGAACATTGATCTAAATACGTGATAAATATCCTACACTATTGAGAACAATAATTATTGAATCACATGTAAAAGCATGTCAACATATTTTAGCTGGGAATATTTTGGAGGGTCAAAAGTACAGCAGTCAGATGACAAGAGATTGCTCTGTTGCTGAAAAGTGGCTGAGCAGGTTGTATGCTGCTCAGGTCGTACAGTTGGGAAGGCTAATTTTTTTTTGTTAATTTAAAAGATGAAAGAAATTACATTTGTGCAACAGATGTTGGGTGTACAGAAATTCATGTGTCTTTATTATTGAATTATTTCAGTTGAGTACTCTTACTGTAGGCTGGTGCAAAGCCTGCTGTTATATGTAATCCAAATGGGGTATCCATTTTTCTTTTGCTTGTTGTTTTTCTTGTCAGAGTAATGACAACAATTCTGATGGAGTAAAGAGCAGGGTCCTTCAGCTCTGTGTTGGGCAACGTTGTGCTTTGGAGCGATATCCATATCACTCGTACTACTCTTCCAAGCATGGAAATGTTTGATAGGAGAATTTCAGCAGCTGGTGAAAATACACTTCAATAACAGTGTATAAAGACCTGTATTCCACACAAAATCTGAATGTATTTTTGTGCTAGATTAATTCGGGGGGCAAATTAAGAGGAAGATGCTAAATATTAAGCCCTCTTTGGTACTATTGATCTACTTGTTCAAGATTTGATGTGTTTGAACCAGCTTGACATCGAAGTTTAGTGGCTGTACACACACATATACAGAGAGTATTATCTTATACCTGGCATATATCAGAAATTATATATAATTATGTATAAGAAAAATTATCTATAGGAAAGTGAGTTCCCTGTTATGCTGAGATATTTTCTGTATTTAATGCACAAATAGTGCGAAGCATGTTTACATTAATGACTGAATTTTGCAACTTTTTAGCTTTTAGGACTTAGTGATTGTCCAACAGGTTAAAACATTTAAAGTGATACTAAATAAAAAATAATGCTCAATCAAATTATGTGGGCCCTACATATAGTCTTACCGTATTAAAATACTGTTTAAATTTTTAGTAGTTTAGAAGATGACAGCTTTGTGGTGAAAACAGCTCGTCCCGAAATGAGAGAAGCATTTTTATGGATCATTTGCAATGTATTTGGCTGCCAGGAAAAACTTTAAAAGTGGGATTTAATTCAAGGAATGAGTTTAAACTCACGTTGCATTTATTCCTCCTCCTCCTCTTCCTGTGGGAGTATTCAGTATTCTGCCATGGCAGGGAATTGCATTTAGGATATTAATGAGTATGTTTTACCCTGTTACAGTTGTATGCCTTATTAGCTCATCCCTTGGAAACAATACTCAAGTTTACTGTCTTGTGAACATTAAAAGCACTGACATGACAGAGTCCGAGGAAATAAAAAGATCCCAGGCTTCTTACCAACAGTATTATGCATCTGTAAAAAGATCTCTACTACTAAATGGATTTGATAAAGCTTTATGTGGTTATTTGAGTATTAATATTACAAAAAATCTTAAATGTTAGTATAAAATGTATTGCACCTAAGATGTCTTTGAAGAAAAAAATTAACTGGATGTTGCACACATAATATACAACATTTAATATTAAAGTTATTTGAATCCCATCTATTCTAAAATTTCTTGCTAAATTGGTACCTGAGTTGATAATGATTGAGTAAGCTCCATTTGTAAAGCACAGAGTCCATGATGAGTGTATTAAAACACATGAGAAGGCACAGTGATAATGACCCAATGAAACCAAATGAACTATGCAGCGTAAGATCTTGTACATAGCTGCAGTGCTTGCACATCTTTTCTTGTGTATTTGTCATACTACATGCTTCAATCTTTGATAATCTCACAAAGGCTTATGAAGCCATAGAGGAATCTGAAAATTTTCATATGACAAATCAAGATTGAGCACAGTATAAATTTACCACATAGCATTTCTGCTATACTTGACTACTTAGGGACAGTGCTGTTTCCTATTTAAACATACAGGAGGCATCTGGCCAGTGTCCCGTGGTAGCTGTGAGTTTATTAACTCTGGGTGCAGTGTTGTCACTGTATTTAGTAAGAAACAGTAGTTTTACATAGAAAATATGACATTTTATGAGAATCTAATTTCTTATGGATCTGTAGTACAACATACACTGATTTATTTCTATGCATATATATGTATGATATGTAATTAAATAATATACCCTAGCTAAACAAGTCCTTCCTTAGCCAGGAACTGAGTGTTTAAAAGTGCTTAACTTTAAGCAGGTGTTTAAATACCATTAGCAGTAACACAATACTCAAAATAGAGCATACAAATGAGTGTTTGGCTTAACTGTGACCTAAACACGGAATTTCATTTGAAGCTATAAAACTTTCTGTTGATTTCAAAACAAGTTTGACATCTGAAAGCACAGTCACGGGCTATGCATAAGTCTGCATCAGAAACTTCTCAATGTGGAATTTTTTCTTAAAATACATTTAATGGCATGCACTGAGCTTATAAATCTGACTGAAAAGTTAGAGAATGAAAAGATTTCTTAACTCCTCAGTAATTTCTATTTTTGTCACTGCTAATAAAAAGAGCTTATATCCATTATATTATATGACATTTTATTTTTAAATTAATTTTAAATGATATTATATTATTGTACATCTTTGGGATGTATGGAAAGATTTCTGGAACACTGCCTCAGTCACCTGATTTAGCACAGCAAGAATCCAATTTCAAAGAATCTGGAAGCAAATTGTTCTCTCACATCGAGTCAGTGGCAAAAAGAATAAAATAATCATTTTTAAAAATAGTGTCGGTTAAGCTGCACAAATATGAAGTTTTGGAATTATATTAATTTCCTGTAGTTAGTAAAACTTTCACTAGACCTGAGTAGTACAAAGTCTTCCGGGTATAAATAAATGCCACTTATGCATTGAGTCTCAGAGCCAAGCACAGTTCTGAGCAAGTTAACGCGCTTGTCGACTGGATCGTGTTGCGACTTTCTAGTTTATAAAGCTTTGCTATCTTGTATACAGCACAGCAGGTTTTTTTGTATATTTTAAAATCAATTACTTCCTTCGGTCTTAGGAGGCCACTTACAGGAGGGAAGGCTGCTCCTTAGGAGCTTGGCACCTTCGGTTAGCATGCCTTGCCAAAGGGGGCAAAGGTCTCTCCTGAGAAGCCAGCTTTTTCTGATTACAAAATTGAATGTGATTCATTGCCTATCTATCAGTATCCTTTTTTAAATCACAATGATTCATAGAGAGTAACGCCTACATTTCGTATCATGAGATAGTTTTACAATATTGCCAGTGCAAGTTAGGGACACGTTTGTTTCTGGTTTCCTCAAATCCCTCAAAACCAAAATGATCCAGTTTGAGCTCTGCTGAGGCAAGGAGGAGTATTGTAAATACTCATATATGATCTTAGCCCAGTAGAATTCTGTAGATATTTATTCTGATTTTTATATTAGCGATCTGATGATACCTCATTTTCCAGATTTTTATGCTTCTGGGGTTTTTTTGTTCAACGGAACAAAATAACAATCATGTCTGTTTTGAAGAGTGGGAGGTATTTTTAAGACATTTTTGAACAAAAAGCATTGGAAGATAAGTCTTTCATCAGGATTGAATTTAGTTTCAATACCTGGCACCTCACAAAGCACAGATTGCAGCTGCCTGTCACTAGAAAACTGCTGGTTTTCTGCTCAAGTATTTCTAAGAACTATTGGAGGGTCCTTTCCCACAGACTCTCAACCTGAGTTAACAGGGCAGAAGTTCTCTAAAGCTCGGGGTTCTGTCAGAGTTGTAGCAGTAGCAGAACACTTTCATTTCTACTGTAATCAGTCTTTTACACCAGGAGCCTGACACTCTGTCACTTCCAGAAGTTTGTAGTGATGTTCTCCATGATTTTGAAGTGCTGTTCCTCTTAAATCTGAGCTGTCTGTATGATCTATGAAATTTTTCAGATGTATAAATCAGTATTCCTTATACAGCTATCTTCCATTGTCCAATATTCTCAATTTCTATTTAAGCTGCCATTTGAGCACAGCTTTGCAGTTGATTTCTTTTATATCCTGAAATAAGTCAAAGTTTCATTGATATCTATCCAGTATCAGAAAGCAACAAACCCTATATTAAATAATTAAAACAGGATGGTAAAATTTGTAGCATATCTGAGTAGCCTGTGGCATTTTTGAGCTTGTTTCTCATTTGCATTTATATTTACAATGATTTATGTTGCTGCAAGGGTATAAAATGCTGCTATTTCAAATAAGACCCCAGACCTTTTATAATTTTGTGCAAATTCCATAGGCACAGAATAAAAATTATATTTAAAATTAAGCAGCTCTTTATTCCCTCAATGGGCTTTTCTTTTTCTGTTTCTACTAGCAGCTGCCTCCTGAACACTGTAGTAAATGTTATGGACTGTGCTTTTAATGTTCACAGCTCATAGTTATAATTCAGTTGCAGGAATAAAATAAATTTCCTACTGATTTAGGAGTTGCTTGCTTTTGGCCTTTTCAAGTGTTTGGATTTACACCATTTCTCAAGCTTCTTCTGGTGTTTTACTGTGCAGCCTTGCTGAGAGGATGACTGGGTTGACTCTTTATTTGGCTTGCTGGAGGATCTGTGCTCTGCAGAGCCCTTGCACAGTGCATCACTTGGGTTTCTCAGCTTGGCTCTGGGGCCATCCGCCCTTCAACAGTCCTCCATGGCTTGCATTGTGGAGATGTGACACAAACCTGCAGCTGGTAGCAGTGTTTAAAGATGTTCCTCTTTGTTGTCACACCCTTAACATTCCGCTCAGCCCCAGCTTATTGTTTTTCTTTTTGCTATCAGAATTTTGGTCCTGTGCTGGTTCTGCAGGTTGGTACAGCAGACTGTAAAAGGAGACTTTCATAAGCTCATACCCCTCCCACTCAATAATTAACCCCTGAGATGTGCTTGTTGGCTGCACCCCGCCATGGTGGTGATACATCCCTCCTCCTCTGCCTAAAGATGTAACAAAACCATTTTGTCTGGAACCACTAGGCTTGTGTTTACATGGAATGTTTATTCCTGTTCTTTCAGAAGTGTGTTGTCTGTGTTGCATCTTTGATATTGTTGGGTATTCTTCCTAATGGAGGAACGTTCATTTTTGGGCCATGTTTAGATGGCTTGAGGGTTGGATCTGAGGAACAGAGAGGAAAATGCCATCCATTGTCTTGATCTTGTGCTTGGAGTCAAGGCTGACACTGAAAGCAGTGCACCAAATCATCTATGGACTTACTTCTTCAGTAAGCATGGAGCAGATTTTGCCACTCCAGATTTGCTGGAGGACACTGGGTATTTTCTTTGGTTTTACAGGTAGGTTAAGGGGGGAAGGGAGCTTTAGTTTAGAGTTCTCCAATTGAAACAAATCCATAGAAGTTTTTTCTTTTGTTCTACAGTGAGCTCGGTTTTCATTCCTGTAAGTATTTTTGATAAATTCATACTTGAACAAAGAAATAGCAGCTCTGCTGAGACAGTGGCACAGGCAGGAGTGTGCTTGAGTCCACAGAGTGTGGGGAAGTGATTTTGTTCCCTGCTACAATACACGGATCTGGGCTAGGAATGCTGAGAGGCAAGGATGAATTTTCAAAACCTGTTTGAATTTGCCACACAAAAATTTGTCAATACTTATTCTAGCGGTTGCCTGAGTAAGCCCGAGTCCTGTTCCCACAATCGTAATGGTTTCAGTGTGTAATTTGCTAGGAAAGAGGCTGCTTGGGAGAACAATTTCAAGGCCTGCCCGTCTATAGCTGTTCAGTGCCCGCCTCATCATAGAAATGAAACAATTTCTGCACTGAATTATACCAATGTTCTGAATATTGCACAGATAAAAATAAAAATGCTTTCTATCTCAGCTCCTTGGTCACAGAACCATAGCAATACAAAATTCTGTGCTGGAATTTTTAAAGCAAGTCTTCATAGCTTTGTGCTGTTTGTTTTTCTTGCTCAAGTTTGAATCTTACTGGTTTTGTCAAACACTGAACTGGGGGCATCAGCCAACAAGGCTCTTTTTAGGTACTTTGCTGCTTGTTTGTTTGTTTAAGAGCATCCCTGAATGTGTCAGCAGAGTTCTTGGAAAGAGGTTTTTTTAGTTATGTTATGCTCCCTCTGCTGACGCTGCAGCAACAGAACACAGAGGTGCGGGTCCTGCGTTATGGAGTGGCTGTGAGGTTTAAGAACCTGCAGACCATTCAGTAGTTGTCTTAATGTGTTAAGTTGACTGTGTCCAAGAGCTTTGAGTCATTATTTGACACACAGAAAAAAATCTCATACTTGGGTATATCCAAAAACCAAATTACCTTTATTTTATGCAAATATTGTCTATTAGATAAAGTCCATTATGATGACAGATGAATGAAAAATATAGAATTTTTTTGATTTAAGAAGTTATCTCCTAAAGGCTTAAACTAAGCTTAAGGCTTCATTGTACTCAGACATAATCAGGAATATTAAAAATTTGTAGAGTAATACCATCCCTGCCAAAGAAGATTGCCATTTTAATGATAATACAGAGAATACGGGGAGGGGGAGAAGATAATATTCTTTCACTGGACAAGTGGAGAATTGAGACAAAAGTCTAAATAGTAGCACCTTTTTTCCCCAGGAAAAAAGTAAATGCAGTAAGATGATGCAATTTTGTTTAGGTAACCAGAAGAACAGTGAATAGGGCAAAGTGATACCATTTTCCCAAGTCTTACTAGAACTGATGACCACCCCCCCCTTCCAGAGGCATCCAAGAGTCACTTTCTGAGCACAATGTGTCACTGGACCCTACACCTCACATTTAGCATGAAAATGTTGGCTTGAACTACTTGTCCATTGCCACATAGAATTTCTGTGTCAGAGGCAATAATAGAACTGAGTTGCCAAAAGGGGAATGCAATTGTTTCATCACAAGACTGCCCTTTCTCTTCTTATAGTCCTTGTGCAGCGTTCTCTTCTGAAAGATCAATGAAGGTCTTTAATGCAGTGGATGTAGTGTTGTCATTTAGGGTAGATGTGTTTTTGCAAGGCACATGTAAAACATTTCATTGTTCCTCTTAAATAGATAGATGATATGGAGATATCAACCTGACCCTTCACTATCACTACATTTTTCTAAAAAGCCACTCATGGTCGTGTGATCTTAACCAACTGTTCAGTGACATTATTTCAGAGATGGCCTGAGCCTGCTTTAGTTAAATGAAATGGTGAAAGTCCCATTAAGTTCCACAGCACTTGGATATGAGTTCACTTGACAAACTTGGCACATTTATACACGAGATGAAATTCAAGCTATTCCATGAAATATGTTTAAATTTAAAAAATAAAACCACAACAAACCCCCCAATATTTGCATCATGTGTATGTTTGTCCATATTTATACCTGTCCATGTAGTACAGTTGTGCCATTGCCTTGATTTCAGTAACGTATCAAAGCTGACAGGCTTCAGCTATTTTTTTTTTCCTTCTGATTTTCTGTAACTTGTATGAGGCTAGGATGTTCTGGTTGCTTCATTAAATACCTCTAGGGTCATATTTTGGTAGTTTTGTCTGGAAAGAGCTGTCTAGAATGCAGTACAACAGGCCTTTCGGGTTAACTGAGCACAGGTAGTGTTTATGGTAAAGAGTAGCTTGGGATCCAAGATGTTTTTCATACCATGGTAATCTCTTACGTTACGTTTTGTGTTTTCCTAATATATAAAAATGCACTGAATGACTTGATTAGGAGTTGGAAATCTATTCAGTTTGCAATTGCTACTGAATGAAGTAACTTAATGATATGATAGTTCTTAGTCAGCACCAGATTAACTACTATAAGCTGTCACTGTGGCTGATAGCTGATACAGATGTGTAGCAGATGAGTTCGTGTGCCTTCTTTTACTTCCTTGTAGGTAATAGCAGTCAGCTACATGAGATTAAATGCAAGTAAAGGGAGTTATAACGACTGGTGTTGTATCTCAGTGTTTAATGGTATCTCAACAGCACTCTCTCTTTTACTTCTGGTCTTTTTGATGATTAAATGTTAAAGAATATTTATCTGATTTTATGTGAATAACATCTCTGCTACTATTCTGCATAGTCGTTTTTGGCTGAGAATGATTTTTGCACATGGAAATCTTTTTTAACCGATGTTAAAAACTGATGTGTTTGAACCAATGTTATGTTTTTATTACCTGAATCTCAGTTGAGCATGTGTGAGTTTTATGAAAGAATTCTGGAGTAGTCTATTGATTGGACTTATGCTTTGGATGTTTTTATGTTGTTTTTTCTTTTTTAAAGCCATGAGTAGACTACAATCAATGTTTGGGGGGTTTTTTGTAGAGAGTGAAATGTTGGCATTTAGCTTTTGTGGGGAGAGAAAAAGAAAATACACAGCAAAAATCAAGTGAAGTTACATGCAAAATAGAAATCTCTGTAAACTATTCAGCATAGAAACAGTTTTCGCATTTTAGTTTTCAATGATACAAGAGTAAAGCTAGCACTTAAAAGGTTTTCTTCATTCTAGTATTTATAATATAAATCAGTCTGAACAGTAAAATTAATTTTGTTTCCAGTGTAATAGGACAATTTATTAAACTGAAGAGGATATCCATAATTTGACTAAGGCTTAGCAGTCACATGTGAAGATTTGAGCTTTAAATCTGTAGTGAAATGCTTTGATTTTTATATCTAAAACCTGAGCAAACCTGCAAATTCTCATAATTCAGAAATGTTTATGAATAATACAATATGTTTCAAAAAGATGGACCCAATTTAATTCTATTTTCAATTTCCACTTGGGTCCATCTTTTTGAAACACCCTGTATGAATCTGGGATCATTGACACCTAGCTGTTTGGTTGTGCAAAGAAATGCTATAGCATGCATCTTGTTATTCAGAAATAAAGAAGCACAAAGCAGCTGTCTTGTGATTAGTTTGACATTAGATATTCTTACAGTACAGAATCTATTGTGATAACCTCTTCAAGATTCCTTTATCGATTTTGAATTTACTGGCATGTTTGAGAAATAGATATTTATTGGTATATCTGTATGCCAGGTCACATTGCTGCTTTTTTTTTTATAACCAAACAAATCAGAAATATGCACATAATGAGAGGAATTAAAATATTTTAGTCCTTTTAGTCCGTGTCACTTGGGTCCATTCTTTAGCACCTCTATGCACAGACATCACAGTGGGTAGTAGAAATACAGTCCCAACAGCTGGGAAAGCACAGAATGTGCTTTGTTTTATGCAGCAATGAGGAAAGGCAAGATTAGGCAGAAGCCACACGTTCTGCATTTCTCCCCACGTAGACACACGCATACAAACACCCATCTTGTCCTGTCGAGCGGTGCTGTTCTTGGAGAATCAACAGCATCCCTCAGAAGAGATGTGCTTTCCTTAACTGTGAGGCCTGAGAGGCAAAATGTTTCTCAGTGGTGGTTGGATTCAATATTCTGTGCTCATGAACCCTCCAAGATTGACACTAGACTGGGAGTGAAAATTAAAATCCATGTACCTTGTGCAGAGCGGAGGCCTCGTCGGTTCAGATTTACAATACAGCCACAGATAACTGTTTGCAATGGAAGGGAAGCAGTTTAAAATGTGCATGCAAAACCGTTCTTGTGTTGAGTAAATCCTATCTACTTAAGGCATTTTGCAATGCCAGGACATTTTATTTTAACAGAAGTTTCAGATATACACACTCATGTATCTGTATAGTATTCTTGATGGGTATCTTTGTGGACATCTTGGACAAAATCACAGTATAGACAACACAGTGATTTTTCAAAACTAAAACTATATTTTTTTTGTAGTGGAATGATAAAGCAAAGCCTTTTTAGTTGCCTGAAGATAAGAAGCACTGATAGTACTATTAATGGCCTTTTAACCTCCGGAAGGGGTAGAGTTTATAGGCTTTTGCTCAAGGAATTGCAAATGGCTGCTGATTCCAGATTTTATTACCTTAGAGCAGAAATATGAGTAGCATAAAATGGAATCACTTTGTGACCTGCAGAAGCTGATAGGTGCACCCACAATACCCTGGTTTTCTCTTTAATGTAATCTTGGCATTTTCATTTCCTCTGTTCCCAGCATCCAGACCGTGTAACGTGAACAGATGCACAGGAAAAAATGGGTTAGCAAGGAAAAAACATCACGCATGGACACAGTCCCTCATGTTAAGTGATTGTTGGAAGAGCAGATTACTTCATTTATTTCTTTCTATTCTGCTTCTTCTAAAACTTAACCAAAATCTAAGCCGTCACAGTTTTAGACTGGAAATAGTTCTACAATGAAACTGCTCTGGCGTCACTGGCAAACTCTGCTGAAACAAGTTCTGTGTGCTGTGAAACAGAAAATTCCTGCTGAGGAATCGCTGTGCCCTCCTGGCTTTGGGAGTTTGTGCCTAGCGAGCCTGACCTCTGGACTGACACGCTTATCAGAGCCATTCCAAGCTGTCGGGTATCCGTACACCGTGAATTTTGGGCACACACTGCATCAGAGTGACTCAGGAGTGGTGCAGAATTAATCACGTTAGGTACAATGAGGTTCTCTGAACATGGCAGTCCCTGTGTCACCAAGTGAAACACAGAGCAGCTTTGCCTGGCTGTTCAGCTCTCACTGGTTTGCAAACTGAAGTCCTTCAAACTGAAAATACTAGGTGGTAACATCTGAAGAGTGTGAGAATATTTTTATAGTGGTTTTAAGGATGATGCAGGAAAACTGTTTAATTTCACATCTGCTGTGCTGCAGTACAGCAATAGAGGTCAGTGGCCAGGGAGCAAGTGCCTCTCTGGTGGCTGACTTGTGCTTGCTCTTCAAGCATGTACTTGAGCCTCTTCAGGGGCTCCCCTAGTGCAGGGGAGGTGTCTGTGCAAGGGCAGCTGTCAGTGTGAGTCCTCCTGCCCTCCAGTGACATGGGTGCCTGTGGTTGTTTCTTGGCCACACCTTGTGGGTGCACCTGCACAGGTTAAGCCCTATGAACTCCACCGGGTGACCTTGGACTATAGCAGGGACCATGCCCATACCGTCCTTCTTCACCCTTGAGGCCACCCTCCAAATACAGTGGACATAACTCTTGGTGTCACTTGCTTGAAGGAATAGAAGCCAATGTTCACATTTTAGATGTCTGTTGATTTTCAATTTATTTTTTTTTTTGAATATGTGTCTGGTTATTTACAAAAATGGACCCTTAAGGAGTCAATTCTATCTTATTGCTCTATTTGGAAATCTGTTTAAGGAAGACAGTTCCCAGTGTTGATGGCCAGGGATTTGCACTTCATGCTTACAGAAAAACTGACTACTTGGAAGATACTCTATAACACCAAGGTAGTCTGGCACCCTGTACTGTACTTTCACCAGATAATTCTCACTGGTGACAGAGATTCTGATGCATATTTGTAGGCAGATCTTACTTTCATTAAGGATAACGTGAGACTGTATATTCCATGCAATGGCTGAAGCCTTTGGGAAGGTAGATGGCTGGCTGACCCTAGGCTAACCTTGCCAACAGTTCACCTTTAAACACTGTTTGCTTTACAGAACTCTACTTATCAGTCGTGTAGTAATGGGAGTGGCAGTTGGAAGGAGCTATAGGCTCCCCTTTTGTTTTGCTAGGGCAGCACATAGGCTGTGCAGCGTGGGACACAGTAGCATCTCTTTTGTTCCCACTGCAGTGAGAATTTATCTGAAATTTAAGAATAAGAAAGACATCTTACAACCTTTGATGTCAATGTTCAAGGTAGAAGAACAAAAGGGTTGTGCTGTGAGCCCTAAAAGGCAGAAGAATGATGGAGACTTTCCTGAGGAAAGACTGAGACAACTGTCACCATCTCTGGCCAGTCCTACCTTGGCACGTGGGCACAGCTTACAGGGAGGACAGTCACTGTGGTACTTACCTGTAGGCCTGTCAAAACAAAGAATGATCTCAAAATTATAGAGCAGGTCTGTTCCATTACATTCCTTTTGCTACAACAGCTCTGGCAGTGTGACACAGTTGTTTTGATTCAATGTCGATCAAATCAAAGATCCTGTTATCTAGAGGTTAAAGGCTACTTACTTGATTGGGTCTAAAGTCCATATGAAACAGCCAAAGTGACCAAGTTATTTTAGTTCCATAACATCTGTTCTATTTTTAGATTAGAATGTTCTTTTTATAAATCATAGCAAATTAAAGACAGAGCCTAGTTATAAACTAGTAAGTGCTTTACGCTTGCTGTTACTTACAGACTTTTTCATAGTTCAGATATGTCTAAATCAAGGATTTTGGTTCAGCTAATTGGCAGAAGGGGACTTGGAAAAACATTTTACATCTCAATCTAAATTCACTCAATTTGCTGAAGATTTTTGCAGATTTAAGCTTTTTATTTGTTTACTACTTTCAAGATCTGCATGAATATATATATGGAATTTGGACTACTTTTTTTTTCTTAATATAAAAAACCCCTAAGATTTTCAGACATTTGGGAAGAATGATGATTAGAATTTGCAAAACTGAAAAATTAATTGTGGAAGACTTCTAATTCCATTCACATGCATGATATTGAAAGATGCAATTAAAGTCAGTGTTATCTGTCTGTTTAAAAAAGAAAAAGTGAAAAAAAATCCAGTTATGCTGCTTTAATTTTGCATCACTGGGGTTTTTGGTTTGTTTTTTTTTTAATGACTTGCATGCTTACTGAAGCACATAAATATTCTGTAAAATATACTATTAAAATGCAATTGTATTTCATCTGGCGATTCATAATTATTTAGATGGCTATTTTTCCCATTTATATTTTTGTCATTTATTCATCTAACTGGACCGTTGTTCTGTGAACCCACTACTTGTCTCTGCTGCCTTTTGAGGTACAGATCAGTTCAATCTAGTAGCATGCTGCAGATAGTCACTCTGTTCTAAGCTTGGCCTGAGCCCTGGGTGCCAGCAAATCTCTTTTGCTCTTATGATGTGAGACATCAGAGCCTTGCCAAGAAGAACCCCAAAGCTGGGTTAAGTGCCCAGGGTTAGCCACGTGGTGTTACTGTACAGCCTGGTGCTTTATGTGGTGACAAACTCAAGCCAAATAATAGATGGGGCCCAAGCATTCCCCTAAACCCACACCTGGTTGTGAGTCTGCATTTCAGTCCTATGGAACAGTCAGTGGAACATCTCCCTTATGAGGAAAGGCTGAGGAAGCTGGGGCTCTTTAGCTTGGAGAAAAGGAGGCTGAGGGGGGACCTCATCCATGGTTACAAATCTGTAAAGGGTGAGGGGCAGGACGATGGAGCCAAGCTTTTTACAGTGCTGACCAATGATAGGACAAGGGGCAATGGATGCAAACTGGAGCCCAGGAGGTTCCATGTGAATCTCAGGAAGAACTTCTTTCCTGTGAGAGTGCCAGAGCACTGGACCAGGCTGCCCAGAGAGGCTGTGGAGTCTCCTTCACTGGAGACATTCAAACCCCGCCTGGATGCGTTCCTGTGTGATGGACTCTGGGTGACCCTGCTCTGGCAGGGGGGTTGGACTGGAGGAGCTTTCGAGGTCCCTTCCAACCCCAAGGATTCTGTGATTCTGTGGACATGAGACGACTGGACCTCAGCTGGGCCTGACCTCGTACTGAGATAAGTAACTGCTTTTAAAATGTCTGTTCCTTTTTGTGTTTTCAGGGATTACAATGGTTGACACAGAAATGCCGTTTTGGCCCATCAATTTTGGAATTAACCCAGTGGACCTGTCTGCGATGGATGATCATACACATTCCTTTGACATCAAGCCGTTTACCACTGTTGATTTTTCAAGCATTTCTTCTCTGCACTATGAAGATATTCCTCTTGCAAGAACTGATCAGACGAGCATCGATTACAAGTATGATATCAAGCTCCAGGACTGCCAAAGTATGCTTTGAATTTTTTAGTATTTCCTTCATGCTCGTGTTTGCTTCATTCTCTGGGAGGTGTGCTGTCAGCAGAAGGATTTACAAGTATTCTGATGCCTAAATGCTGGTAGCTCATGTCTTCAGGGATGTCCACAAGATATTCTTGCAGGGCAGATAGGAAAGACAGAATACAGACAGGAGACCTTCTCCCTTGCAGAGCAGCAGCTGGAGATTAGGCACTAAGTACCTAAAATGACACTGAACGCTTTTGATTAGACACGTGAACCCCACCATTTGTTTCTGAAAGCTCCAGTCTCCTATTCATGTATCTTGTGTATAATTTGCCCTTTGAAGCTCTACGCACACAATGCAGACTACATATCGGGGATGTTAAAAAATGCCCCAGCATACACAGCATATTAATTATTAATACGTGCAGCTTCTGAATTCCAAATGGCCTAAGTAACTGCTGGAGCAAAAATATCTGAGTCACAACATTGATATAACTTTTATCACTGTGCCTAGTGCAGGCATAACCTTGGTGCCCGATGGGCTGGTTTTACGTACATACTGTGAAAAATGCTTCTCTTTCACCAGTTACTGTAAAAAAAATTACACAGAACTTTCCTTTTACAAAAGGAAGTGACCTACTCTTAAATAAGTTTTTCCTGCATTCCTGCTCCAAGTAGGAATATGAGGTTGCTGTGCCTGGAACTTTTCTAAGGATCTGCTCAGCCTGCTTAGATCTGACATCACTTTGGTTTGTGGTAATCAGTATGGGAATTCTTTCAGGGAATTCTTGCTAGGAAAACTGGTATTTAATTTTGATTGTCCAGCGAAGCAGGTGCTGTGTGCATCTGTGGTACTTACGAAATTAATTAAAAGACATTTTTCCAGCTAATAATTTATTTTTCTTTAGTTTAATTAGAAATGTCTGTAACACTTTAATAACAAGCTAGAGAGTGCAGCAGAGTCTTTGTCTTTACTGAGATAATTTTCCACTTTTCTTTTGTCTTCCAAGTTTATATAGGGAAGAAAAGTTTCTGGTTTGTATAGTGTAGCCAGTCTGGAAAAGAAAAATGTTCACCTTATGTAGTAGGGTATCTGTTACATCACTCCTGAGACATGATCTGATGCAATGATGTAGTGTCACATGTCACAGCTTTCTTCTGTGACCAGTAACAATTGATTTAAAGATACTGTGTTTGGTTGGTTGAGCTTGTTCAATATTACAAACTGCTCTCTTAATTAGAAACTTTCAGAAGAGAAAATTTATCTCTAAACTGCATCCAAAGTTGAACAGTGTTCCCTAGGAAAGAGAGAAATTTATTTAAATATCCACTATTATATTATCCAATATATATATTTTATCCAATAATATATTATTCAATGTATAAGCCCACTAGATACTTAAATAGTTTTTTACACTATATTAGAAACTCCAGCCTGTCTCCCTGCAGGAGTTGTGAACACCTTAAAGTCATACAACCAGACTGGATACTGAGAAAAATAAAGCCTTTGGCGTATGATGTCTCCATGTAAATTTTTAATATCCCTCTCTTCAAATCATTCCACACTACAGAGCTGAAAACTGAGTCTGTAATACACTTCCTACAGCAGAATCTGCCTCTTCAAGGTTTTTCAGCCTATATACTGCCAGTAAAGTAGCTGCTTATGTCCCTTGCATCCCTTTATGTCCCTGTTTACTACTTGTATGCTGAAGCAGACCGATGAAGCTGGCACTGTTTACTGTGATCGCGTGTGATTATTCCTTGCTGCTTCTTCTATACATTTCATTTTACGTTGAGTTTGCCATTTAAATCTTCTCTATACACAGGTGCCATCAAAATGGAGCCTCCTTCTCCACCATATTTTTCAGAGAAAGTTCAGTTGTACAATAAACCTCATGAGGAGTCTTCCAACTCCCTAATGGCTATTGAATGCCGCGTGTGCGGGGATAAGGCCTCTGGATTTCATTATGGTGTGCATGCATGTGAGGGTTGTAAGGTAGGTTGTTACAAATGTATTTTTTCTGAAGTAGGATTTTATACTAGTTTCATCTCAATAATCACTTGGTAAAATCAGAGATCTGTGCTTTTTTAAAAGTTTTAGGTCTTAGTAGGTCTTTAGTAAATTGTTCCACGCATACT
Source organism: Aegotheles bennettii (assembly GCA_013398125.1). Taxonomy (NCBI): domain Eukaryota; kingdom Metazoa; phylum Chordata; class Aves; order Caprimulgiformes; family Aegothelidae; genus Aegotheles; species Aegotheles bennettii. Next base: position 246,064 of record VZRW01008926.1, on the reverse strand, counting down.
GTGTATACTTTACAACTTAGTAAGTAGGAGGGTGTTAAATTATAATTTGCTTTTTTTCTATTATGTTCTATTTGAACATCTATGTGTTTCTATTTGAATTATTTGTGCATTTCTTCTACTTTTGTCAGTTATGCACTTCTATTTCATTCATGCTGTCCTTAAGGTCACTTGTAGAACCTGAATTCAGGCAGGTTCATGCCCAACTCCGAAGGTCAGTTATCTGAGCAATTTGAAACTCAGACTCTGCTATTCTGATTTAGAGTTTCTTTACCCAATTTACATGTTTCTGGGTGACTACAGAGAAGTCTAATGATATTAAAGAATATGGCTTTCTGCCTTAAAACTTTTTATTGTCAGTGATATTTTGTGTTTATAACAACTAAAGGACAAAAGAGTGGTGTAAAAATCGACCATCCTCAAGAATGAGAAAAAGAAACACTGGAGAAACACATTAATAATAACTTATTGAATTCAAGAAAAATATTACAGAATTTAGCATGAAATTTCCATTTTCTCTTTTCACTATCTTGAGGAGAATAAAGTTTGTAGCACTGAATTTGGAACACACATAAAGCAATAGGTTTGCTGTTGATTACTTAAAAGTTACAGTGAATTATATAAATCAGAGCTGGCATTATGCTTTTATTGTTATTGTTCACTGTGAGGGAAAATTGATTGTTACAAAGAACACATTATGATAAATTTGGATAAACTTTATTAATTGATTATGAGTGATCTGAGAAACCATCTTTAAACTGTAAAAAGGCAGAATTGTGAATTTCCATAATGATTTCTTTCTATAAAACTTCTGTACAATAATTTTTCTGAGTTTGGCACCAAGTTTTTGGATTTTTCATGTGCCAACGTACTTTGCAAACTTGTAATATCCAAACAATTGAGATAAACTAGAAAACAAAACAACCCAGAGAATAGAACCCAAAAATAAATATTGCAAAATCAGTTCAGCACTGTGCAAAACCAAAGAAACAGAATAGGTGAAGGAATATAAATTCTCTTCAAGTACTCAGGCTCAAAGAGGAAAATAAATATTTGAAATAGAGTTTAAAAAATACTTAGTTGGGAAAGAAAATTTAAACAAACAGATAACCCATAACCTTTTTTATTTACTTGAGATCAAACTGCTGTTGGCAGAGTTTGGGGTTTGTTGTGATTTATAAGAAATTTTCTACATTGGTAGTGAGCTTTAAATTTTGAAAATTTCCTGCTTCCTTTGGCATAGTGTTCCTCATGCTCAGCATGTCTGTAGAGCTCCCAGCTTATGTCCCTAGTGTCCTTGCTGCCCCATTGATTCCCATAAGCTTCCCCAGCTACTTGAGATTTTTAGCTATCAGACTAGGTCAAAAATGGACTAGGTGAAAAATGGCTAACACGATCAGAAGAGGAGCACACTGATAAGCAGGCAGTGTGATTCCATGAGCCTTACTTCCTTAGGAAACCTGGCTCAAACAAGGTTTGGTTCAGTGTGTGTACAGAAAGGTGCTTTGTGTTCCTTACATCCTTTTACATGCTTTTGTGTTTACTCCAGGGCTTCTTTCGAAGAACAATCAGGTTAAAGCTAATTTATGACAGATGTGATCTTAATTGCCGCATCCATAAGAAAAGCAGAAATAAATGTCAATACTGCAGATTTCAGAAATGCCTCGCCGTTGGAATGTCACATAATGGTAAGTGTGCACAGCATATTTTAAAACACTAATGTTTCATCTGAAGAATAACACCAAACATTAATATGATTGTTGACTGTGCTGCTTTAGCATCTAGAGTCTTCTGTTTCTTTACACTAAGCAGTTTAGAAATACGTATCAGAGAGATTGCCTCTGAGTTTAGGAGACTGTATGTGATTGGAGATTACTTTCAATATAAAAATCAGATAGGTAGAGGTCTGCATTTAGCAATATAATATGTAAATAACATATGAGTTTGTTTTACTCTCCATCATTCTTGCTCATTACACTGTTGGCTGTTCTTCCTGAACATATACCTAGTGTAATTGTTATTGTTCAGTTCATTGTCTTATTTTATGGCAAGACTCTTTTCCATATTATAGCTCGATATCCCTTTCTTGCAAGTGGAAAACTAAATTTAATTATGAAAAATGGACTAGAGAATTTACCAAAAGCTCGTGAATAATAAAAACCTGCAATTTGATGCATAGAACACTCATCAAGGACTGTTAGCATCACTAAGCTAACACTTTCTCACACTAGAACACAACAAAAGTGAAATGAATGGGCCAGACCCTGCACTGTTTTAAAAAAGCCTGTCCTCCTCCTTCCTAGGATACCCACATGTGGGCATAGATTCCAATGTGTGGTAAGTAGGAGTGTAGTGTTTCTCAGCATGCTCATTCAGCTGTCGGTGTGTATAGCTGTGATTCCCTGTGATAGGCACTGTCTGACCTCCCCACCATCCAGAGGGGGATATCCCCTCCTGTCTGAGAGCTGGAAGCAGCATTTCCATTTTGAGTATGTTGTAGTCTTAGACAGCAAATGTGTTTGCAATTGTGTATGGTTCTGTGATTCCCTTCTTCACAGTAGGTAAGCAGATAGCATTAAGCATATCATGATACTGCTCTATTGCATGGAATTTGGAAGTCTGAACTTAAAAATTGACATATCAATTCATGTGGAAATACTCGTGAATGTTCAGACAGAGAGACATAATGAAGATTCTTCGCTGCCTTGCTTTGGCAAGGTTGAGTAAAAACAGGAATTAAATGTCATAACATAGAGACTTATGTAATTCAAAGGGTAAAGAATTGCAAACATGACTGGGAAAATAATTTCTCTGTGGTTTTTTTAGAACTTTCATTATTTTCAACATTAAAAAAATGAGTGTACTGTCCCCAGGAGGAAAGCTTAACTGTGGTTTGCAAAGTGAATACATGCAGTGAATGTAAATTGGTATGGGAAATGTTTTGCTAATAGAAAATATGGTTTTCAAGTTCCTGGGATGCAACAGTAACACTTAAAAATAAATCTAATTTAGAAATGCTACTGCGGGTATTTTTATAGTAATTCAGGAGGTTTTATTATTATTATTTTCAAGGTGCATGCCAAATTCTCTCATAACCTAGCAACACAGCTTCCAATTATGTCAATGGGAACCATGTGCAGTTCTGTGAAGAAGGGGAAGGCCAAGACCATTCTCTCTGGCCTAGTGATATAAAGGGCCCAAGAAATATTTTTAAAATTAACATTTCACCTGCCATTTTCTTCCTGTCCAGTCAGGAATTCCCACCATTAGTTCACCTAACAGAGAGTTAGTAGTGTGTATATTCAACTATTGGCTTCTCCATTTGCCTTTTTTGCTCATTCTGGTTACATTTCATTGCATGAAAGAACACTCATTCCTCCATCATTTAGAAACAAACAAGTTTATAAAAAAGAACTAAATTCCACCTTTGAAGACACAGACCTATATAAAGATGCATGCAGAAATTGGGACGTGGGATGTTGTCAATGACACTGAGACAGTTTTTTTTTAATGTTACATTTACAGATTAAAGTTCATTCATCTAGGTGATGAAATTACCTGAATTTTAAATCCTTGGAATCAGAATGTGGATTATTTGTGCATGAGGGTTCCAAGCTATGTCTGTCTTTGCATAGATACATAGATATACTGTTGCAAAATGAATAGGGCACTTACAGAAACAGGGAATGCAAGGAGACACAGCAGCTACAGACACATTTTTTTCACATCTAAATGCTACATACCACTTGGCTGAAGGTTAAAAAAGACAGTAGTGTTCTCATGCTTTGAATATTGTTTTCCTTTCCTTCTCTAGCCACAGTGCTGCTCTGTCTTTAACCCTTACTTGCTCAGATTGTATTCTGAAGTACCACTAAGCAGAAGCTTGGTTCTTTTATTTTAGACATTTCATTAATTTTTTTTCTCTTCTACTAAAAGTACTTATTTATATAAAACCAACTACTGTAATGGGGAAAAGAGCACACATGGAAGTATGTCTTTATTATCTCTTCTGGGAGCAGTGAATTGCTCAGTCTGGGCACATGCCTCCAATAAAATCAAACAGGTATCTGCCCTGGCTTTATCTTGTGTTTTCTAATGGGAGAAACTGTGTTTATAGTCTATATGGGGACTCATTTAAGCTCAAAAGTAATCTAGACAATTGGAGGAGTAGAGTGCTATACAGAGTAGCATGTAAGCAATTGTAGGGACTTCTCCAAGCCATGAAATGTGGCATAAGGATAAATGCTGTTTTTTCCACAGAAAGGCAAAGGATATAATGTAGCATGTAGTGTCTTAGTATGTTCACTATTGGTTTTATATCACTGAGATTTGGAGAATACTGTAAATGCAAGTAAAAGTAACTGCCAAAGGAAAGAGAGGTCATATGTTCCAGCTGCATACACGTGCCCAAACTTGCACAGTCTTCTCTTACTGTGAAAGAATTTGCCATGTGAACCCCTTCCACCCTTGCAGCACGAGCAGCAAGCCATATTTCCAGATCTCTTATACCAGCTCACTGGCTTGTTCTTGCCCTTCCCACCCCTGCAGGAGGTGAGGAAGCTGGGCCTGCTGTGAGCATAGGAGGTGGAAGAGAGAGAAGACAGAGTAGCAGTGAGGTTAAGTGGTCCAGGGAAACAGAAGATGAGGTCAGGGTCACAAGAGGGAGATAGAGAAAGAAGCAGAAAAAGGAGATCATGCCACCCATCCTTGACATTTTCCTCAAACACCAGAAACGCTGTGAACTCTCCTTTTTCCATCCTAACCTCTGGAAGTACCATCAATCCCACTTACTTGTCCTCTCACCCAAAATCCCACTATCCAAATTCCTTCTGCAAACCTCCTGTTGCCTGACTTCTCCTTGACTTTTGTCTCAGTCACCTAAAAATGACAAAAGGAAACTACTAGGCTAGTACCACAAAACTAGATTTGGCCCCAAATTTTGCCTGCAATGGTAATAAACATTGAATAGAATCTGCTGGAACTATTACAGTATTTATAAAATATATTCTAAACATTAAAACATGTTTTAAAACTATCCTTTTGTCTATCAAATTACAAGATAGGAATGTTTGTTTCAAACTCTCTATGTTTTTAATGAATTTTTATATTTAAAATACACTTTTGGGTCCTGATCAATTCTTGCTTAGGAAACTTCATTCTCATAATCCATGAATTATATCAGAAATCTTTGAAGACACATATGTTCATGAAACAGGGACAGTGTTTAAAAGTGGACCACGAAAGATCCACTGCTATTAATCCATCCTAGAAACCCCCATTTAGAAAGAAACAAACACATGCAGAACTGCTAGATTGCTAATAAACATACAATCCATACAAAAATAAAGATGTGTAACAAACTTTAGCCCAAGGACTGTTTTCACACACTAAACATGAGAAAATATGATGAGATTCCTGAGGCATTTCATTATTGCCTAATTATTTTATATAAAAGTCTGATATTATGATGGTGTGCAACAAGATACACCCTAAGGATTTAGATAGTACAGAAAACAGTAAGATCTCATTTCCATTCTTAGTGAAGTCGACTCCTGTGTTTAGAAGACAACTTGGTCCTACCGGCTAAATGCAAACTGCTAATATTGGTGGCTGCTCTGCTGGACTGCTATCTATGTGACCTGAGAGCTGGCAATCCCACTCAAGTGGGTTGTTAAGCCAAGGATGGGTGGTTTAGGCCAGTCAGAGAGATCCCCCCACTCTGCCATGGTGATTAACTAATCAGCTTGTGCATTCTTTGGTACCAAGGGGTACCCTGGACTGATGGCATTGCTCGAATAGCTCTCTGTGCTATGAGCAAGCTTGGTTTGTTACATCTAACTCCATTCGGAATGCAGCATGCAAACATTCAAGACTAGAAGTTAATGCTTGTAACCTGGCTCACCACATAACAACGTGTGTGCTAATTCTCTTTCGAAGTGATCTCAGCATTTTAACAGACTTGCTATACAATTCAGTGTTACCTTCAGCAGTAGACCTGATTTCTTTTGTTGTTTGTGGTGTTTTTCCTTTTTCATTTACACAGAAGGAATTAAAAATAATCCTTTTTTAAAAAAAGAAACCAGGAATCTGATCTTCATAGAAAAATTAGCATTGTGAGGCCCCATGCCAAAACTATGCCAAATGTTCCTTCAAAATACATATAGCAAATTTCTATGCAGCTTTAATCGTGTATCATCTGATACAGTCTTCTTCCATGTCTTTGGGCTTTAACTCCAAAACAGATTATACATAAGGGTGCTTGCATTTATAAAATTCAGCACAGTGAAGACAATGCTCTGATTTAACATTAATGATCACAGGGGTTTTTGACTGTATATATAAAAATGATACAAATTCTTGAACACATGAAAACAAAAAATTAGATATTCCTCCAACAAGGAAGAGTACTGAAACAACAATGAAGTAATAAATAATCTTTGGGTTTAATGGCACTTTTCATGCAGAGATCTTGGAGCACTTTTCAGATGAGTAAGTATGGTCATCACAAGCAAAACAGAAATAAATGACAAGTGAAAGAAGGCATGAACTATTAACAGTAAATGAAATATTAACAGTATGATGAACTCCAATGCAATCTATAAATTAAGGGAAATAATTTTATATTAGAAGCACTAGGGCTTATGACACATGCCTACTTTGCACAGGTAATTTGGTATCCTTTGCTGGGGAGAGAGAAGCACACCAGAAATGCAATTCTGGAACACCCTTAGTCAATCTTACTTTCCATCTAAAAAATGAACACAATGTAAGATGTTATTTATTATAAATTCTACACCAGTGCTATTGTAAACTTTTAACAGAGAACTATGAACAATATGTTGTTTAGCAATACCAAATTGCTAGCACGAATACTTTAATTTGCTTTCCGAGAGACTCTTGGACAGGATACAAGAGGCTCTGCACAGGAATCAAGGTATAAGATAAGGGGCATACTTAGAAAACAATATACATGCTATGCTGTCAGTTTCTACTCAAAATTAAAAGTAAGCTTATTTACACTGGCAGCATCAGTGCAATAGTAGATAGATACAGTTATGTGGAAAACTGCCAGAAGTGTTAAAACAGAAATTATCCTACTCAGTTCTGGCAAACTTACTTGAAAAGGCCAAGCACTGGTGTGTTCACTCATGTATGAATTTCTAGCAAGATGTGTGTTACAAGTCTGGTGTCTGTTCTTTAAAAGAATACAGTTATGCAGCTTAGTCAGTTCTCTCATATTCTCTAATGACAAACAATCTGTGTTTTGAAAATCCCTGATCTTTTCAATAAACTTTCTGCATTAAACACTTTTTCAGTGATCAGTGCCATAGCTGGTATGGACACTGTGGTGTATCATTAAGAATGTTCCAATAGACACTGGATCAAAGGGAGGGGTAGGGAAAAAAAAGGCAGAAAAAAGAAAATAAATTGTTTTTAATGCCTTGGAGAAGTATATGAACTATTTTAGAGCTACGTTAATATTAAAACATGGGAAAGGGAAGCAGTATACTGTTTGCTTTTTTAAATCTCTTGTTTGTAAAAGTAACCTTGATGAAAGAGAGTCTTACGCCAGTGAGATTCCAGATTATAAACTTGCTTCTGCAAGCCCCAGCTCTCAAGAATAGGCCCCCAAAGGAATCATGTCTCATACTGGTGTTCAGTCAAGCTCCATTTGCATAATACTTAGAGTTAATATGCTTACAGAACAAGTTTATAGAATTCACATCAGGTGGTTAGGGTTGTATCATTTATTGTAAACATATTATAGAGAAATTATATATAATGTTATAAATGTATTCCATATAAAATACCAAAATAGTTTACAAGTAGGATTTATCACAACAAAACATTTTTCTGGCCCAAAGCACCCCAATATGATTGTGAAATATCTCAAAGTACATGTTCCTTAGATGTCCTAAGTATTCCTTACTATGTGTTAATATGAAGTAGTAATAAGTTGTAGTAAATCACACTCCACATATTATAGAAGTGATCTACTTTGTATAGACATGGGCAACTCTGATCTCCCTTTTTTTAACGGTCCTTTATATGAGGCTAATATTTGCCTTGCTTTCTTTCCAGATTAAAAGGTCCACTGTAAAAGTCTAAGAAGTCTTGCTAGACTTCACTTAGGTCTTCAGTTTCCAAATTCTTCCTCAAAAAAAGATGGTGAGGAGGAGTTGAATTTGTTGGCAAGAACCCAGTAAAGAAGCATCAAAGTATCACAAGATATTTTCCATTGATGAAGCTACTGGAAAATGCACATTTGAAAAGTGAACAAATTAATCATAAAGCACAATCATATGAATGTCACAAATTTAATAATAAATTAACATTAAATGTGAAACTAGGTTTAGTGAAACATAATTGCTTTTAATGAAAATATGAATTTAACGGATGTCTAGCTGCACTGTTCAACATGGACTTAAATTAATAATATAGCTAATAAAAGGGCCAAAGGTCAATTAAACACCTTCATGATCCTCCATTTTAGATATACATGCTTGTAAAAACTTCTTACAGTATGCATGTAATAATATAGTTTAGATTTATTATGTTGACAGTTTGATTCTTATTATTTAATCAGTCCTTAAGTATCAGGGAAAAAAAATCTGCAAATGCTACCAAATATTCTCAGTGAGTTTTCTCTCTGTTTGCTTTATTAAATGATAATCATTAATTCATTTTAAATCTTCAAGAATGTCTAAAATGCAGATATTAGTATTGTGGGTTTAATGTTATCAACATCCATACATATGCCATGGTATATACGAGTCAAAAAAAAATCAATTGGCAATTACTCACATTTTCCCACATGAAAAAATTATAAGCACTAGGCATTTTCTGGGGAAAAAAAACAACTAGAACATGTTTGTTTGTGCCTATTGAACTGGGTTTCCTATCATGTTGATTTTTATTCTGAAATGTTGACTCTAAGAATACCAAAGCAAATGTGAAATACACAGCGTGCATCATTCAGAAACTGCTGAAAGAGAATGTAGTACAGTTGTGGAAATAAACAACTTTGCTTCTACAGCCATCAAATAAGAGAATGGATCAATAAATAGAATATATGACAAATGGAGTTTTTTATGTTTTCTGGCACAATTATTATTCTTGAAAAAAGGTGTCATTTTTGTCGGTCAGCACACTGCAAGTGAACTCATAAAATGCAAGTGGCTGCTCATTTCCAAAATACTCGTCCCTAGAATAATATGTATAATCTTAACAGCACTTTTACTTTATCCAGGGAAGACACTAATCACTGAGAAAATATTTATAATATTTCTACTTCCTTCCTGCAAGCCTCTATTTCTTCCTTCTGTTTTTTGTTTTGATGCTCTTTTGTTCTGTTTTGGTTTTGTAAAATAAAATAAATTCTGTTTACTGAAATATCATATAATAAATCAGTCTCAATCTTGATGGCTCACTTGCAATATTTCCAGGCCAGTCCCCATATGAATAAATAGTGTCTTGCATAGTCAGTGCATAGGTGTAAAAGCAGGAGGTGTGCAGCCTGCCTGATGTGGGCAACTATGAGACCCTCTGCCTGGGGAGAACCATTTCCCATGCTTTCAGTCCTGCATGCACATAGAGTGACTATGAAGAACAGCCTTCCCTGGCTTTTCTTGTTCCCTGCACAACCTTCTTTCTCATTCCTTAATTCTTTTGGTAACATTTCGTAGCACTTGCTACGTTAAGTTCTGTTGAACTATTTAGGAATTTATTCCTGCAAGGCATGTGAGTGTTTTGTTTCTAAACAAATGAAGAATCTGAGATCCATATGGTGATTTGCCCAAAACAATACAAGGCTAAAAGGTGGTTCCTACCCTAAACCAACAGAATTTTAATATCTTAAAGATTCTTTACGTTTTATTTAGATTGGAGGTAGAATCAGTGGTTCTCACCCACTCTGTCGGGTGAGCATTAGGTTTGCATTTCCAAGCAGGATATTGTAATGTTACTGTTTGGGCACATAGATTATTTCCTCTTTGGGATTTGCTTGTTTATATTTCTTTAAAGCACTTCAGCTGTTTTGCCTATATTATTGGAGAAAATCTTTTTCTTGCTTGCCTAATTAGTGTTTTAATAAAGGCTTCAGGAGCATGTAACAAAGGGTGCCATAAAAACTATTCAAATATGCTTTTTTAGGTGCAACTGCAGCTGTAGTAATCGCTTGTCATCTTCTTCAGCCATCAGGTTTGGGCGAATGCCACAAGCGGAGAAGGAGAAGCTCTTGGCAGAGATTTCCAGCGACATCGACCAGTTAAACCCTGAATCTGCTGATCTACGAGCACTTGCCAAGCACTTGTATGACTCATACATAAAGTCCTTCCCTCTGACCAAAGCCAAGGCGAGGGCGATCTTGACAGGAAAGACGACAGACAAATCAGTTAGTTCCCTCTGAGTTTTTTTTTCTTTCTTTTGAGTAAATGATTTACCACGTTGACAACACATCATCTTAAAAAAAACCCAAAACTTTGCTGTTGGCAGTTACATATTTCAAGCTGTGTCTGAAACACAGGAAATGTTTTTAGATAGGATAAGTAAACATTATTTGAAAAAACTCCAAGTTCACCTAATAAAATACTTGAAGCCAGTACAAGAATTTGAAGGTCATCTTAACCTTTTTGTATTCTCTGATCCATCTTTCCCGTTTTCCTTCTCCTTCACCAAAGGTTATCTTCCACACTATCTATTTAAGGTGGCTATCTAGCTGTCAGTAATTGGTTGCAATACTATTTTAGCATTCGTATCATAGCATATTTTCAGTACTAGCTGTGCCCAAAGGAATATTCTTTAAATGATTCCCAGTACCAACACCATCGCTAGCCGTAACTATAATGCTTATTCTTATGATGCTCTGATGACTTCCTGCATTTAACTGGGTTATCTTGGATCAAATCAGTATCCTTTGTTGGTGCAACTTTAATTTTAGGAGAACGTACAAGAAAATCTTTGAAAAGTAAGGGATAGAGATGTGGGTTGGTTTGGAAACTTCACTAGTAATACGTAACAGTCTTCTGTATCAGTGAAAAGGAGGATAAATAAGATCCCGTAATTGTAGTGGTCTTTATTTTTGTCACTATTTTAATACCTAAAGAGCAAAATAGTTTTCCAAAACTTATAACTCTTAGTTTGAAGTATTTTCTAGAACCATTGGCAGAAATTTTATTGTCAGGATTACAACAGGGACTATTTTATTTTCTTCAACAGTTTCAAAGACATGAAAGAATTTGGAGGGGTTTTAGGCTTTCTTTCTTAAAGATAGTGAAAATCATAATTCAGATATTGTCCCTAATTTGGTTGTACCCCTCACATAAAAACTAAAGATATAGTGGACATTACAATTTGAGTAACTTTCTGTCATGGAGTATATAAAGTTTGAACTAGCATATTTATTTATTCTGCAGAAAGCTTATACGCTAAGTCCACTTGAGGGTCATTGCTTTCTCCAAGTCTTTCCGCAGTTCCCTCTCTATAGCAAAAACAGAGATTGCTGGTAAAAAAATTAATACAGCAATTTAGATGTTTAAGTGTGTTCTTAATAACTATGTACCTGCATGGGAAAATGGAATAGAAGTCGGGTGTGTACTTACGCATCTTGTTTGCTCCTCTTCATCCTAAAAAGGTCCCCAGGAGGTCCCCACTGTGCCCCCTCTGGAATGTAACAGAAGTTTGAGCGGGGGTACCTACAGTGCTCTCATCTTCCATTTCTCCAGATGTGTTTAGGAATCTGGGAAGTTTGTTTCTGAGGTCCCAAGTGCACCCACAATTCCTGCTTTTGTTCTGTAAGGTTCTATGAAGTTGTGACAGGAATCAGTGGGTGTGTGGCTTGCTGCTCTGCTCTGCTGAGTTCTTAACAAACGTCTGGGCTTATGCAACTTGGTTGTGTCTGAAGGTTACACGAATGCAATACTCATGCAGTAAATATGTACTATGCCATCAATTAAGTTCTCCTTTTTAACTGACATTTTTAAAAATCTGACAGATTAGAATATAGCAATAAAACATGAGACACAGAACTCAGCTTCTCAGTGCTGCAAATTTTCAAGTCTTTTTTTAAAAAAAAAAACAACACTGAAAGAGTGACACTCAGTATTTAGTGGCTACAATTTTTATGTTATTTGAACTGTAATGGACTTTGTGCCCTGTGTCATCAGACTGTTTTCTACATGCATAGTTTAAATTTGTTGGTTTTTGATTGCTATATCTTCTGAAAATGATTGGTTATACTGAGTGTGTCAAAACTAGAATGAATAACTCATCCTGTTCTGGGATGTGCTCATTTGACGTACGAGTCTACTCACAAAATTCATCTGAATCTTTATACTAAAAATTACTATAGCTGTTTTTTTACTCTTCCTTGGTGTTAATCTTCTCATGTCAGTCAGTCGGTGGCATATACATGCACAGAACAAGTGACTTGTACTTGGTGCTCTCACTTCAGATTTTCTAGAAAGAAAAGAAAGGAATGATCTACTAGTGCTAAAACATGGATTTTAAAAGCCCCCTCTGCAGTCTTGTTATTGCACTATTTCACATCTGTGGGCATGTACATATGTACAGATAAGTATAAATGTTTTTTCTGCTGCTAAAATAGCATTACATCTGGAAGAATCCCTTCTCCTCCTGGCTTCTCTTGGTGCAGTGTGTTTGTGTTTTCAGTGTCACACTGAAGTCCTGGTGAACTGGAGAGGCAGTGTCACCCCTCACACTGTTCAAGTGAACCTCACGGCTGGCACGGTGTTTGCCTGTGGTTACCAGGAAAGTGGCAGCACTAGTTTTGTTGGTCTCGAAGCAGCAGAACATTGATTTAACTAAACCATTTTGAAAGCTGAAACCCACTTGTGCAGATACTGTTATTCCAGTTCACAGATAGGCCTCTCTTTCCCAAGCAGCTGTATCAGTTAAAGACAAAACTGTCGGCTGTCAGCCCTCCCTCTCTTCCCAGTGAAAGTGGGTTGGAGCTTTGTGTTCCACTTAGCCTGAAAGAGGTGACCCAACGCTTTCACCATCTCCATCTGCAGAACCCTGGGAGCTGGGAGTAGTAACCTCTAGCTGGTGGGTACTGATAAGCATCTGCGGGCCATATCCTCTTCAGGAGGCACCACCAGCTCTCTAAAGAAAGGAGCTATTTCCAGTTTTTAAAATTCCAGAATAATTTAGCGCTGAATAGATTTCAAAACTGGTTCAATCAAATAGAAATAGCATCAGGTTCCAGAGCTGATTCTGTGGGAGAGGACTGCTGACTGCATGTAGGAGGGCTTGGGCTATTTTTTAATCTCTTCTGCAGTGTATAATGAATATAAAACCAGGAGAATGAGCGCCCCTATGAATAAGGCATTAGAATCTGTAATCATAACGGAGCTCAGATTAAAAAATGCATTTCTCTAGTCCAGTTGTTGCTGTATAATTCCTTGTGTTTTAATTAATTAATCATGTCGATAAGTCTATTAATATCAGTAGGTATTTGTGTAGTGCTGCAGTGAACTATTTATTTCTTTCTCCCCTAAGGAAAAGATTCTCCAGATAAATTCAACAAATCCTCACTTAACCACTTCTTTAAAACCAGGAGCTTCTTCTGCATAATCTGAAACAGATTGTTTCCAGATTTTAACAAAAGTTTTCCTGGCATTACTTTTTCTAATCTGCTTTCAAAATTGATTTATTCCGGTTGAGTTTATTCCACAGTCGGACTCATTCTTTTGTTCTGAATTATCCTGCTGTAGCTTGTATCGTGTTATTTGCACTTTCTCTCCCATTGACAAGTTGTTTGAGTTTAAATATATCCTAACTTTGTTGTTTTTAAAGGAATTAACAGCAAAAGGTTACATTTACCAGATAATCACTCGCATGAAGTTGATGTTACTTGCAGCACTTTCTAGAACAATAGAACTTGAAAAGAATGTGACAGTATGTGAAGTAATCAAAATGTGAATAATTTCTGTCTTTTGACAAAAGAGAAGTTTTATTGTCAGAAGTACAAACGTGTCACTGTACACTTACTGGGTTCTGTTTTATATAAGCCAGTGTAGTTCAGGTAAAAGGAGTAACATTTTAATCTTTTGTTGATAAGCATTCCAAACTTTGAATTCTGGTATTATAAAAGTTCTGTAAAACAAAAACCAAACAAAAACCAGAACAAACCACGAAAAAAACCCAAACAAACAAACAAAACACAACAAAAAAAACACACCAGAAAAAAAAGAGGCAAAAATCATGGATATTTTAAGATAGTGTCCCTTACCCTTCACCCGTAGTTCTTAAAAAAAGTATCAGTCAAAGTTCTATTTTTAGAATGTGGATTCACAGAACATGTGAGAAGTCCTTAGGAACTTCTTGTCCTTTCTGTAAATCATTTTAACAATGTGAGGATATTTGCTTTAATGGGTTTATGAAGATTTAACCCTTTGGGGTCAACTGCTCTTGATATATTCCTCATAACTTTCGAAGTGTTTTCTCATGAGTTACACCTCCGCGTGCTACTTCAGCAGTGCTCACAGGGAGGACATTTGTAAGTAAATTGTCTTTTCCCTTTTTTTTTAGCCATTTGTTATTTATGACATGAACTCTTTAATGATGGGAGAGGATCAGATCAAGTGCAAGCATGTGTCCCCGCTGCAGGAGGAGAACAAGGAGGTGGCAATCCGCATTTTCCAGCGGTGTCAGTTTCGCTCGGTGGAGGCGGTGCAGGAGATCACAGAATTTGCCAAGAACATTCCAGGTTTTGTTAATCTTGACCTGAATGATCAAGTAACTCTCCTGAAATACGGGGTCCATGAGATCATATATACTCTCCTGGCATCTCTGATGAATAAAGATGGAGTTCTTATATCTGACGGACAAGGATTCATGACACGGGAGTTTCTGAAGAGCCTGAGGAAACCTTTTTGTGACTTTATGGAGCCCAAGTTTGAGTTTGCTGTGAAGTTCAATGCACTGGAATTAGATGACAGTGACTTGGCAATATTTATAGCTGTCATTATACTAAGCGGAGGTAAGTGCTGTCTTATTTAATACATTATTTTATATAATAGAATTGATGCTTTTAATTCCAGTCCAAACAGGAAAGTGGTCAGCACCATGGGATGGGAGAGAGTTTATTTACACATAGTTTTTTATTAGTTTCCAGATTTCTTGATGTTGTTTGCTTTTTTTTTTCAGTTTCAGGCAGAAACTGAAAATGTAAATAACCTGATATTAATGATGGAGCTGGAAATGCCTGCTGAATCAGCAGTTCATTTAGTTAGAACACCAAATCAGGACTATCCTCCTGAAAACAGGAAGGGTGGAATTTCGCTGCAATTAGATTGTGTGGATTGCTAATTGTGCACAAAAAGCTGTGACTCCATAACAATTTCAAAATGTACATAGCATTTAGCTTAACAGGATTTTATGGTGGCTTTTTAAAATTGTTGTTTTTTCATTAGTGCAAGGTTTTGTTTGCCTTTAAAACTGGAGGGGGGGGGAAGTGCATTTCTCTGGAAAACAACGGTCTCCTAATGCCTGAGAAAAACAGGCAGCATGTGTCTGCTGCGTTCAGATTTCCTAAGCTGCTCTGTTTCTATTAATGTTCGTGCATTGTGCTTTGAGTAAAACATGACTCTGAAAGCCCAGGTATCAAACTACATTAATTCTAGCACTTTGTTAGAAAAGACACTGAATTTTCAGCTTTTTTGAAGACAGTCAGTATGTTCTGTTTTATTCTGAGGTGGTGTAGCTGTTACACTCATGAATTAGTGAGTGCCATCCAGATTTAGTTCACTTAGAAACCATTCCACTGAGAATCTGAGATATGGGATATACATTTCGGGTCAGATTGAAGGTCTTGAGATAGCAGATATATATTTCAGGTCAGATTGAAGGTCTCTTACTTTGGCCAATACTATCAAATTAGTGATGTCGCACAAGGAAAATTTTACCCAACTGATTTGTGTGTATTTTGGCTTAGAATAGTAGTGTAGATATCAATGGGAGGAATGTGCTGAACGTTCTGAATTCAGATCCTCCACAGAGCAATGCAGAGTATTTTGTTATTAAATGATGTTTAAGCAATCAAACACAACAACCACATGCTATTGTTCTAAAAACAAACATTCTATTGAGAGTGCATTGTTACATGTAATTTCATTTAAAATCACCTACAATTACCTCTGGCACTGTGTTTCATTCAGTAAAGATGTGGGATCACACTATGGTTTATAGACTAACTAAATGTGCTTCAAGCAAGTCCAGTCCCCAGAAGACATTTTCTTGTGCAAACCTTTGAGCACAGTGATCTCTGAGGACTCTGGATTCATTCAGGAAGGAAAAATATGTTACCTGTATATTTTTGGTTGGCTTTGATGGGGGGAAGAAAAATGATACAAGCCTATTAGGGCACTACCCAAAACATGCCAGTCTTTTGCATTTTCTGCTATAATGAAATTTGACAGATGAGAAATGGGCCTCTCCAAATCCACTCCTAATTGAGAAAAGGGAACTTGCAGTCTGCAGTTAGCTTTGCTGTGCTTCAGTGATGTTTGGTTTATGTGAGAGGAAATAGGTAGGATGTAACTAATCTTACTTCTTAGATCTCAGGAGGACAATCAATGATCCACAGAAAAAAAATTGACTACGCTGAACAAGATTTATCAACAGGTCTTTTTTTTTTTAAGAATGATTTGTATACAGACATCCATAGAGAACTACTGGAACTTAAATAACTCTGAAGTGAATCCATATAAATCCATATAAATATAAATGAGTCCCTTCTAGAATATCTGATTTCTTGATAACAAAGATCCACCATTATCTTTATTCAGAACATTTTTTGTTAAAGCATGAAAGTTATGTGTAAAAACTGAGTTTATATTTTGAAAACAATTAAGCTTTGCTGCCAATTAGGGAGTGGCTTTTATCATGGAATTTACAGTCAGATATGATATATATTGAACTGTATGCATTCTGTCGGACTATAATATCTTCTGTGGTATGGAGCTGAAATCCAGTTTCTCAGATGTCTCAGGTGCTCTTGTTTCTGTAGGAGCTATGTTCTTACAGAACTGAATTTCTGTAACAATTACATGAATATTGAACCAGGATTATCTAATTGAAAATAGGATTTCAAAATCAGCTTGTATTACCTCAAGGAATTTACTAGCTGCAGGAATACTGTTTAAGTCACTCCAAGAAATCCTGCGTACAGGTATCTTAAAAGGAAACCAGTATCTGAAACACAAAAAGATCCCAGACAAATACTCTAATTCTGGTTGACTCTGTGATTGTGTAGCAAAATTACTTTAGTTCTGCTGGCTCCACGGGTGCTATCTCTTATGCAGCTCTAAAAAGAAGAAGAGAGAAGGGGAAAAGAAAGATAATTCCAGCTGGAACATTACATGTAGAAAGCTTTTCATTGTGAAGTAAGTGCTTGGAATTTGCCACAAATCCTGAGAACAGTTCAGCCTTTTGATATCGAAACAGTTGCTATATAACAGTGCAGCCTCACTCCGTGTCAATGGTGCCACCTGTTACTCTGAACTCATCATCACAAACCTGAAGAGTTGTTCTTAGTGTTGGTATATTTTAAAATAATACTGCAAAAGGCAAAAGAATTCTAGTATTCTGAATTTAATAATGATGAGGCAGAGAGATGGTGTCTGTCAGTGGTAGGATGTTACCTTATTTTTACAAAAGAAATGCTTTGTGCCATTAACAGCAATGCCAAACTCTCATCAAAATATTCTTTAGTTATGGTAACTCTGAAAAATGTGCATCAGTAAAATGAGATCGGGCAAACTGTTTTCAAGGACATATTCTTCCTCCCTGTTACGATTCCCTGAGCCACTGAGGCATATCCTCAGCCAGTACTGCATGCCAGGGTATACATGGTAAAGAATTGCAGTGCCTTTAAAAATGTTGTATGTACCCGAACGGAAAGTCTATCATAAGAAGAAGGTTTAAGGAGAACAAGCTGGATGTCTGTGTTTGGGCAGGAAAGGTAGTAGTCTAAGACTTATTGGGAGAATCCACATTTATAAACAGAGCAAACTCACCCAAGCAGGTTGTTGTCAAAGAAAAAGCTCAGAAGGTAATTTTGTAGCATGTTTACATATCATGGACAGACTTGAACTTGGTTGTATGATTTTCTGCAGTGTTCAGTGTATACTGGTGTTGGGATTGTAGCAGGGTATACCTGTAAAGACCCAGAATCTGGTCATTAACATGAAGACAAACTAAAGATTTGAATTCAGAGGTGTTGCTACATTCACTTTTTCTGTTTTCAGTGTGCTCTTTGCAGTGAATGTTGAGCTGTGAACCACTGATGCTTGGTTAAACACTATGTGCAATAGTTGTGCTGCAATCTGAGATCAGCAAAATTTCAAGTTTTATCACTGAATAGTACCCAGAAATAGTTCATATTTGACTGCTACACAAATCCTGCTGTAGCAGACCTGTTAGAAGAAAGAAACGCTTCCTAATCAGACCAAGAACTGCAGGTAATCACTGTGGGCTTTGAACCGAACTCCTGGTGACTGCACTACATGTGACAGTCTCAGAAGAAAAACCTCCATCTGCTGAGTCATATCTGCCTCAGCAAAAGAAGTAGCACAGTTGTTCAGTCAGCCATAACTTTGCCTCTTTTATTATATTAAGATTTTAGAATGTGTAATTAGATGCAAAATGCACTTAATCAAAGATATTCAAATATGAAGGTATGGGTAAAGGTGGCATCATATGTGAGGAACAGAACAAAATGGTATTTATGGTTAGGAACATGAAAGAAGCATCTGTATCCGTAAGTAAATAAACAAACAAAATGTTTTTCCCTGAGGGAGTATAGAACATCAGTTTACACAAAGCCATACTGTTGACACAATCAAATCTAAGGGGCCATCAGCCTTTCCCAGGCACTGTGGACATTTTCTTACTTAGGAAAGCTTCCTGCAGAATTTTCAAACCAAATGAAACAGCTGTACAACAATGAATGAAACCCGAAAGAAAAATTGAATAAAGAAAAGTAATAATAAAAAGAGAAATGTGGTGGTCTGAATGGACAAGGGGCAGAGCACAAATAGCACATAAAAACCCTAAACTTCAGTCAACAATCTCCTGTGTCAGAGAGGTTTAAGTAGTGTCCAATGAACTTTTAGTCATCTCTCACCGTAATCATTTCAGCTCTCTGTCCTTTGGCCTTCTGTAACCTGATTTCATTGTATCCTAGGAATGTCTTGCAACAACTCCTTTGGTTTTGTCTTTCACTTTCCTCATCAGTTCCCTTTGCAGTTTTCTCTGTGAGCTTTCAAACAGCAATTCTGTCTTCCTTAGCCTCTTCAAAGGCCTCCACCACAGTATCATATCTAGTTTACTCCCACTCCATCTCTTCCTATTCTCTATCTAATTTTTTCTCAAGGCTTACATTAATGTTAATCATTTTCTTTGTATTTTTTTCCACAAGCCACATCTATTTGGAACTCCTTAATGCACAAAATACACCTTTTGCTACAGTTACTCAAGGAGCCTTAAGCATATATATTTAAGAGCATCTTAACAACTTGAAATATGCCATAATAACTGTATGCTAAAGCTTTTGCCTCTTATTTCGTTTTTTTTGTTTTTTTCTTTCTCTGATTTAGATATGTTTCTTGGAACAGAAACAGCATTTTCCTCTGTAAGAAATTTTTACTGAGAAAATATAGCAGACTGTCAACACTCAAAAAATAATGTCCATATCCTGAAGTTCTCATTCATGAAAAATCTCTCTTGCCTTCAATGGGAATTTTCCTTCCTCTTAAACCAGCTTATTTAAAAATAACATCTTGTGATCTCCTAGGCTTTTGTCATAGTCATCTTTTCTGACTCTAGTTCCACTGGGTCATTATAAAACCATTGGCCTGGGTTTCTCAAAGGAACTGAAGGATTTTGGATGCCCAAGTCTCCCTGAACTTCAACTGACCTCGGGCACCCAAATTTGGGGAGCTCCTTGGTGAGTTCCAGTCTCAATACTGGTTTGCCTCCTGGACTCTGGAGTTGTACTGAGGAGCACAATGTTTGAATTGGGTTTCACTTCCGAAAAACTCACACCCTAAAAATTCCCACCATAAAAGAAGCAGGGGGCAAACAGAGATTAATCTCAGAGGAAATCAAGGCCACAAGCTTTGTGCTTTTTGATTTTTTTATATCATTGTACACTGAGTCATACCCAGCTCGTTCAGAGTTCATCCGCAACACAGAAGTAAAATTTAAAGCTATCACAGCCCAAAGCCAAGATTATTAACAGCTTTGTAGTATTGAGATTTAGGAAGTTGCTGAAAGATATAAAGAAAACAGCTAGATTTTGCAGCACGTGTAATGTATTTAGGTAATCTAGAAATAAAGATCTGCAATTTATTAAAAATGTTTTAAGTATCTTTAAAAATTTCTTGATAATATTGCCATAGGAAATGATAAAAAGGAGCTGTTTGTTTGGAGACAATTTTCTGCTTGCAGATACTCACAGACTTTCTGAGCAGTATTTTATGGTGTTATCAGTTGAATCGTATAAGTGCTCTCTGCCACACAAGCACAGCTTGTTCACGTGGAATACGGAATGGGAGGAGTGGCCAAGTGGGTCACTAAGTCCCATTACCTACTTCAAAAAGCCACTGTCAAATACCAAGCTCTATGGTCAAACTTGCCGTTATTCCTATTCCTGAAAAACTATCCCCAAACCTCATCTCTTTGAGAGTTAACTACTCTGTCCTAATCAGTGACCTACTATTCATGGCTTGTGTGTACTCATTTGTTTTCATGCTAACTTTGCCTTTTGGTTCACACTGCGATGGTTTCTCCATGAAGTAAAGCCCCAATGTATTTATAAAGAGCTTTGTTTTCCCTCAGCCTTTTTTCTCGTATCCAACATGAGCCAAGCTGAGCTAGTAGAACTGTATGCATAGAAATGTTACTAAGATCATAGGAAATAACAGCCTATTTTTAAAAATTTTAATATAGATCAACCAATTGTCCTTTCTGAAATTGAAATACCACCTCAGGGGGGTGATTTAAGGCTAGCTATAGGCACTGCTTTTGATTGATCAACCTATGAAGTGAATTTTGTAGCTACACAGCAAATGTTTTTTAAATTATTGACTGTTTTTTTCATGGAGTGTTCTGATAATCAGGATGCATTACTCAGTACAAAGTAGTTTAACAGTAACACGTTACTGGTGGTCATTATGTGGGGATTCAATAATAATGGTAAGCAACTTTATTAACTTTCATGTCTGTAGAATAAAATAATTGATTACCTCAAGTTAGAAAGCAAATGTCACAAATTACATTAAATAATAATTGCAACCACTCAAGAAGGTATTTGGGGACAGACAGAAATAGCAGAACAGCCATTATAATGAAAGATAATAACTATTTAAAAAGAAAGATTTGCTTCTTGCCAAAGAATAAGATACACCAAAGATAATCCTGGACTCTCCCAGCTGTGGCAGTGCCTGCAGCTGACTCTGGCTGTAAACATCCATCCCAGATTCCTCCATATGGAGGAGAGCTCTCTGTTGGCACGAGCCCAGAAAAGGCATTTTCTGTACAAACCACATGCCTCAGTCCTCCACTGCCATAAGCATCTGTAGCTAAGCTGAGAGCTGATGCTAAAACCTATCATGAGACTTCTTAATAGCAACTGGAACTTGAGTGTGCAGGAGAACTGAACCTGTGATTTTAAAATCTCCCGGGTTAGTAGTACAGCAGAAAGTGAATTCATGCATTTTGAATTTTGATAGGTTAGCATCCACCTTGGCAGGAAACGTTTTTAGTGGGAGCAACTGCATGCAAATCCATCTGAACATATGTTGATTTTCCACAAGTGGATTACTGATACAGACTGTTTGTCCCCCAACTATTTCTCACCCTTCCCTTCCACAAGCACTCCCAGTTTCATGTGGAAAAGGCACTGCAGTATTATATAAACCTGTCTCTGTATCTGCACCACGCAAATGCTTGGACTGTTTCTAAGATTAGTTCTGAAACTTCTCTGAGCAAATTCTAGCAAAATCTTACAAATAAATGCATTAATAAATTGCCAAACAGCTCTCAGGAAGTGCCATATGTAAATGCTTAATAAACTCAGAGATCTTTAAGAAAATAATAGATGAGATCGATGTTTCCATTTTCCTCATAAACTTACAACTCTCTTTTTTTCCCCTAGATCGCCCAGGTTTGTTAAATGTGAAGCCCATTGAAGATATTCAAGATAATCTGTTGCAAGCTTTGGAGCTCCAACTGAAGCTGAATCATCCAGAATCTTCACAGCTGTTTGCAAAGTTGCTTCAGAAAATGACGGACCTCAGACAGATTGTAACAGAACATGTGCAGCTCTTGCAAATAATAAAGAAAACGGAGACAGATATGAGTCTTCATCCACTCCTACAAGAAATCTATAAAGACTTATATTAATGACCATAGTAGTTCTAATCCGCTGACATAATGTATGTTCTTCAGATTGCACTATTTCTTTGAGGGAAAACTTTGCATACCTAAGAAATTACTGTGAAACAGCATTTAAAAAGAGAGAGCTTAGTATAGTAGATCTATTTTATGCATATTGTTTATAAAGACACATTTACAATTTACTTTTAATATTAAAAATATCTATATCATGAAATTGTTGGCAGTATTTTCAGAACGAATTTTTTAAACTATCTTATTTCTTAAAATTGCTTGTCCAGTATGATTGATGCTTCACTGAAGTTGGTTAAGCATGCAATTAAATTTTCAACTTAAAAATAAAAAATCTTTCTCCTTAAACATTTCCAGGGAAACATTTTAAATATTATGTTTGATTTTGTGCTCCCAAGGTAGCAGCAAAATAATAATAAGATTAAATCACAGATTCGTGTAACTTCCTATGAGAGCTCAAAAGGCAACAGTTAGAAATATGAGGTGTGACAGGGTTTGTGCCTGCCATAGTACAACGTTACACCAATAGAGCTCTGTAACCAGGTTTTAGTGTGAGTGAGAATTAGGCCCATCACTTGTGGACAATCCCCCAAACCAGATGCCATTTCAAGACTCAAACAAGTAAGAAATATGTGCTGCTCATCACCCCCAGGCAGCAGAGTCTGCTCATGCCAATGGGGGCAGGCGGAGCAGCTCGCGTGGAGGTGCAGCCACCCCCCATGGCCATGCCACGGCAGCTGGTGCTGGTGCAGCTTCCAGGCACTGCCAAGTCTGCAGTTGGAATAGGTTGGAACAAACCACTTGGCCTGGGACCTTCCCAAATTACTTGATGACCTGCCATGCAGCATTTTATGAACGGCCATTTGATGAACAACATACTCAGTCAAAAATGTCATGGAAAATTGGAATAGTGTGGCTCCTCCTAAGCAAAAGCAAGGTTTGAATTCAATCTTCAGGACATAAGCCTGTAGTGGAAACCCTACTATGCTGGTGTGGCTTGAGCTATCCTTGTTCATCGCTGGGAACAAGAATCCTTTGAGATGTTCACTGCTGTTAAGATTGTTTATTTTCTTACATATGTTGCCCTATAACATCACCTAAGATTTCCACTGAGAGCAAAGCACAAAAGAGTCATTAAATGAATAAAAAGAAGGTAAATTGACTTAGACAATCTTCTTTTTGGTATTCTCAATACTGATACGAGGTTGCCTTAGGTTCACATTTAGCCTGCCCATGTTTACTGTTTGTGAATGTGCCAAAGTCAAGCAGATGTGATCCACAGTGGTGGACCCAAAGAGGGAATGTTGGGGGAAAAAAGCCACTAATTGTAGCATGTTTATTGAAGCAAGGAGTGGTCCTCAGTTGAATTTAGTTTCCTCACCATGTCCACATTTTGTTTATGTGTCAAAAAGTGTGCCTTACACTTAGTGAGACAAGTTCAGTGGTGATACCTAAGTGGAGCAAGAGATAACGTAAGCGTGAGGAGACATAAACTTCAGGGAGAATAAATTTCAGGGAGTATAAATTGGCTTTACTCCCAATGTAGACCTTAAAAATCTAAGTGGGTGCAAACTATACAATAGAGAGGCTGATGGAGGCAAATAATAAAATAAATCCTTAAGCTCGTGCCTTCTACATGTGCAAATGTTTCCTACTACTGATTTCAGATAATAACCTCTGGGCCTATGGTCAGTAGTAACCATTATGCCCACCAGGAAATTTGGAGAATTGGATCATTCAGCCTCAAGGTTTAAAACCCACGGATGAAATTGCACTGGGATGAAGTCAGTATGAGACTGAAGTGAGCAGCTTTGATCTTCACTAGTTCACGATGAGATCATCTCAGGTAATTTAGAAGTGATTGCCCTAAAGCCAATGGAATATTGCATCTTCATGCTGGAGATGGCACGTTTCCCACACGCTTCAAGGCAGGCACGTTGTGCTAGCTGAGTGTCAGATACTGACAGGAGTTACACAGGCACTGATTTGTGAGTGTTACAATTCAAAAGAAAATATTCTCTCTCGTTTTAAGTTGTTTTCCACTGGACAGCAGCCATTTGAAATGTTGCCATCTATCACTTAGTGAGAGAGAACCTCTAGTTAATTGCAGAGTTCATCCCCTCCTGGAGGAGGACATATCAATGATCAGCTGGCACTGAGATGGACCACAGCTCCAGCACCAAATTCCTCTAATAGTGACACACAGCAAAAACTATTAATCTGAGCCTGCGTGTCTTATACAATCCCATTTTACATTGGCTCCACTTGAAAAGAGAGCTCAGAATTAGTTTTAAATAAAGAGGAATTCTAGGGCGTGCTCTTATGTAAGTAATGTTAAAAATTATTCCGAAAGAACAGTGGAAGAGATGCCCTGACAATTAAATGAAGTTCATGACTTTGTTACAGGAAGAACTTCTGTGTACCCAAGAAGCACATTAACTCAAAGAGCTGAATTCTACTTTATTGCAAGTGGTACTGTTTTTGAAAGTAGCAGCTTAGCAGTGGCAAGGTTTAAGCCATTCAGTCCAGTATGTACACATGCAACCCATCCATTGTGGTGTGTGTCATGGCAGTCATAATGGTCTAAGGTTAGAAGAGAAGACAGTTTTGCAGGAACAGGTGTCATCCTTCATTAGGATGAAGGGATTGAACACCCCAAAGCCTATACTTTTCTTTCAACTGCATAAGGTGCTCTAATAAAATACACTGTTCTCCCTACACCCTGTCTTCTCTTGCATTTAGGTAGTTATTCATCATGTTTTCCTCAAGCCATAGAAAATGTTAATTTTTATGTGAATTACTAATCACAGAAATGTTCTGACTCTGAATGGTTACATCATGGTTAGGAAGTTTTGCCTAAAATACTTTTCTACAAGAATGGGTCTTAAGGGGAAAATGTTCATTTAATGGACAATTGCTATGTACTAATTTAGAACAAATTACTGTTATGAGGATATGAAAACATTTTCTCAAAAAAATAGCATTTTCTCTTGTGAATTATATTCAGAATTTTGATCTAATTGTAAATACTCTCTGTTTCTATGGGACTTTATTTATTAAAAACAAAAAAATCTTGCTAATGGGAGTTTATAAGTAGGTTGTAATATTTTCAGACGCTCAAGAGTTTCAGTTAGAATGCACTATGCCATAAATGAACACTTTGGGTTTTGATCTTCAGTGCTACTGAAAACATGTAACAACTCCAAAATAGAAGCAGTCAGCTGATACGTGCCTTCCTGGAAAAACTTCATCTTGCTTGTGTTTTACTGTCCTTCCTTAGGCATCTGTTCACTACACCGTAACATCTGCAGGGGCAATGTGCTGAGTGGGACACTGGTACACTCCTACGGGGTTTAAAACTTCTGAGCTGTTATCCTGTCTTGTGTTTTACACAGATCTGCTTTTTCAGTAGAAAAATGCTGGAGGCAAATCATGTCCAGAGAAAGTCATTGAGCACACCAGCACATATCAAGCAGCTGTCGGCCTATCCCCCTCACCATGTCAAGCACCAACTGGTCATCAACTAGTTTCTTGTAGAAGCTCAAAGGTCTTTCTTTAACAGGAAAAATGACCTTCTTCATACAGAGGTCATTGATGACCATTTCTCTAGTATATATTGCTGTGAGTGGCCTAAAATTAAAATTTAGATGAGAGAAAAACATTTCCAGCATCACTATTATTATAGCAAAGGCAGCTGAGACCATTTTAATCACTGTTGCCATAACAGCAATGAAAAACTGTTTATCCTACTAATGCAGGTAACCAGCTGCCTCCCAGCACTGCGTGAGAGGAAGCAGTTGAGTTGTGTTCCTAACATAATCTTTTCCTTCCCTTCAGTAGTCTGAAATATTGAAGCGAAGAAAATTGACTTCCTGATAATCATTGTCATGACTTGTGTTACCAAGCTGTACAAGTGCCACAGCCCTGCCCTGCCCTTGCATTTTAACATACACACTCAGGATTTTGATTCACCGCTGGCACAGTTAAGCCCTGGGGGATCAGGATTTAATATTTGATTTGCAATTATAAACTCTGTCTTGAAGTTGAGTACATTTACATGGGACTTTTCCCCTTTTAAAGAGGAGGTAACATCTCTCCCTTAAATGGAGGCAGCATCAGCTTTGTCAACATGAGCGATACAAAGCTGCAGCGAGACATTTGTAGAAGTGGAAAACAAAAATTAGGGGAAAAGAAATGCCAGCAAACAGGCTTCCTGGATCAGCAGCTCAATCAGGCACCTGTCAAATGCTTCGGGTTTTCATTCAGACATTGGAAAAAATGACGTGCCCCATCTTAAATCCCATTCCAACTCCCTTGCCTACGGTGGTTAAAAATCAACTGCGTAGGTGTGTCCAACTACAGGGACATAGCAACATACTTTCACACTTACCAGCACTAACTAGCCCTGAAAACACTGATGATTGTAGAAGAAACAGTTTCTGAATTTCTGATTTCTCATTGTGACATGCAGGGTTTAGATATGAAATTCAAGGGCTGAAGCAGCGCCCCTTAAATATCACTCACTGGCTTTGAGAAAACCATCAGTAGCCAATGACTGACCCAACAACAAAAGGAAGGAAAATATCCCAAAACTCCAGGTGGGACATAATGTTATTATATATGTGTGTGTGTGCACACGCAAGGCCAAACATAACATTCATTCACTCATAGTGTAGCTCCTAACTAGAAACCGTTGCTAGTAAGCTGTGGGTAGAAGATCTCCAGGCATTAAAAAACAACAGTTACTTGTTACCTTTTTGCTCATACGTTCTGAGAGTTGCCTCAAAATATATACTGCTCATTTTCCAATACAAAAAGAATATTTCGATGCAACTATTTTTGCTTCTGGTCAACCTGCATTTCCATCTGGCCCTCTCTGCCATCAGTCCTTGGTTGCCGCAGCCTGACTTTGAGGCCATGTAAATTCAGGTGGATTTCTCCTCCATACACGAGCTGGTGTTTGAGATACATCTCTGCAAGTGCCGGTGTTGAGCTGGAGATGGGTATGAGCAACTGCAGCTCAGGCTGTGGAGGTAGCACAGCATCCCCGTGTCTGCCCATGCATCAGCCCTGGCAAACGCACGCTCTGAAAGCTTCAAGGCCCATAGAGAGCCCCCCTGTTTATGGTACCCTCATCTCTGGACCTTTGTGTTCTGTACAAAAGCTGCACGCTTGCGAAGATAGCAACTCTTCTTCCCAATATGCACAGCATGTAATCTTGGAAACATATCCTAATCATATTTATTTGTATGCAAGGCACCAAAAGTTCCTAAACGAGATAGGAGAGTCCTGCCCTACATGGCCTTAGAGACACCAGCACTGTTCCAACCTGACACCAAGGCAAGGCAAAGGGAGGGAGCTGTGAGTGAACTTTACGCTGTCCTGCTCAGGATCCACCAGTAAGAAACCCCACTCAGCTCAGTGCCCGATTGCTCAGGCTGCCTCTTACAGGTTTTCACATTTATACTTTGTTCTTGCAGTAATTTAGCACAGGATTTGGTACATCAAACAATAAAGAGCTGTGCCGTGAAAGAGGATGTGAATTGAACTAATCATCCACATTTGGGGAGCACATCGATGTGTAGGTGGTGTTTACTGGCTTTCTTACACTAAAGCTTGCAAACACGAAGGCTCATAAGGCAAAGTGTCTCACTGTAGCTTATCTAGACCATCTAGCAGGACCATCTCTGGGCAAGCCTTACCCAAGGCAGTAACTCTTAGATCTTCAGGGTTCGATTCTTCAGGGCTTTTTTTAAATGTGAACTTGATTTACTTCAGTAGATTTTTGCAAATGGCTAAAATCAGTTCTCAGCTCTCCAATGGGACAAGTTTCTAATTACCATTTTGCTAACTGAGTATCACTTTTGGCTCTGCTTTAGAAAAGGACACGCGTGGAAAAGCAGAAAAAGAGCTTCAGCTGCAGATGGAAATAGCTCTTCTATTGAGACACGTATTGTTTAAGGACTTTCTTTTTAATTATTAAGCTTCCTTATTATGCTGGAAAAGGACAGCATTTTCATAACAGCATTGGCCAAGAGGAATATCCATTGCTCATTACATTATATGCTGTTACCCAACGAGGTTTTTTTAGTTCAATGGAAACAACAAGGGAAAACTGTACTCTCTAGAGGCAGGGGAGGGAAGGAGAAATACGCAGCACCATTGGTTCTCACACTGGGAAGAGCTGGCAGTGCAGGAGAAGATCTTGTCCTGCTTGCTGTAATGATGATTAAAGCATTCTGTTGTGTCAGCATATCCTCAGTTTGTTAGTGCTAACTCTCAGCTGGCCATATCCTGCCAGATTTGCAAGCAAAGCCTGCCAAGCCATCTCAACAAAAATGTAGCTTTAAATATTATAAATGATGCTGCATTTTGCTGTGGAAATGTTTCCTGAAAAGGCTGTTCCAAAACATCCTTTATTGTTGGGGGAGGGGAGCAAAAGGGGCCTGGGAGAGGGAGGAGGGAGGAAAAAGAGCTACTTTTAATAGACTTTTTTTTCTTTTGAGGCCAGAGATTCATTTCACATCATTCTGTAAGACCAAATGGATATTTTTTTCCCAGTGACTATAAAACATTACAGTAATAATTTTGTATGTAAGTTTTGGCAAGTAAGCTTGGGGTGGGAGGAAGGACAGAGGGCATCTTATTTTATAAAGGATTGCAGTGAGGGATTTTGCAATTGATCAGTTAGTAAAATCTTTCTGATTTGGACATCTGCTTGCTGGCAAAAGAGATCTCTCTTCTTCCTGTTATGTTAAATAAAAGAATCACAGCAGAGCAGAGCAGAGGAGGTGGCTCTCACAGCAAGGGCCAGGTTTGGGTGCTGGACCAAAAGAAAGGATTGGGGTTTCTGTTCTGATAACAGGATAGTATCACAAACTGAGCAATGAAATCTCTCCAGATCAGCTGTTCTTGTGGTACTTTGGCTCTTGGGTTTCCTTCTTTTCATGTGTATGACCCAGAACTGAAACTATGGGGGTCGAGCTACACGTAGAGTTCTGAACATTTGTGCAGAAACAGAAATCCAAAGCTGCTCAGATTCGAAATTCCAAGTGTGACCCATTGGTATGGGGAGGCCCTTTTAGAAGGAATATTGTGTCACAAAATTACTCCAGCTCAGCCTCAAAACAGAACAAATTGAGAGGAGAGGAATGGTTAGAGTCATGCATTTGGAAGCAGACTCTGATGTGCCCAATCCTACAGTGCACCCTAATGTGCAAAGCAGCTTTCGTTGCAGTGTGTCTGCATTCAGGTTACACTCACCCTCTTGTAGCTGAACGTCAATCAAAAGACCTAGTAGCTATTTAGCTAAACATTTTACACATCTTTTATACTTCCTTTTTCTTTACTTCTCACATTTTTCTGCATTTGACAAGAGCAGGCTTTTGGCAGATTAATTCTAGACTGCTAGGCAATCAAACTCTTACAGGCAAGACAGAGTCTTACACAGGCTCTTCTGCATCCAGACTCTGCTACACAGCATGAGGCACAAACATCAGGCAGCTGTAGTCTGTGCATTGTCACAATAAAATGTAAACAAGGGTAATAAAACCAGTTTCAAGGGAAGTTGGACTTTCATGGTGCTGTGCCTTTGCAAGATCAATTCATGGAATAAAATTCCCCAAGTCTTACTACTAAGCTTGGCCTTGCAGTCCAGTACACATTAAATTCTTAGCAAATTAATACCTTTTTTCAATTTTGCAGATGTTATTTGAGAAAAATTGAAATGTACAAAGATAATGGAAAATTAAGTCGCAGAATTCTTTGCCTTCATACCTGGGCGAACTCTACAAGAAATGATTGTTGCATTTACCATTGTAGTGCAAAGGTCCAGAGTCTGCGTGAAAGTATAATTCAAATCTGGTATCATGTTGTTAAAGGCAATGGCATTATACCAAAATGAAATCATAGTGGATGAAATTGCACTAAAAAATGGATTTTGGAAACATGACACAGTTGCAAAGGTGGTCTGTAGGAGTCACTTGGACAGTCTAAGTTCAGAAGAGGGTACTTTGACACCTGTACTCATACAGTGGGCATTTTCTCATGTAAGCTATTTTTGGATGCCCATAAGCATAACCTTTAATTTGCAATTTGTAGAAGATCGTGAGGTGCTTACCTGCGAGGTACAATGGAAGTGCAGTATATTTCTACCTTGTGCTACCATAATAAATTGTCCTTGCTGGAGGTTATACACCTTAATAATACATACATTATGAGGGAGGAAACAATGGGCTACAAAGTATCCACTTATAATGTTTATAGGTAATCTTCCATCAATGTTGGCTCTCACAGCCCTTCTGTTTGTACATAGTAAGGCTGCATGTGTTAGCTAATACCAAGCCTGGCATGTAATTAATCAAGTTATATAAAGTTTGTCTGAAAACCTTTGGAATCCAGGGAAAAATCTCCACACCTGGGATCAAGCCTAGAATGGGGTAGTTGGTGTTTAGAGAAAAGTCACATTTGTATTATGTAAGACTTGAACTAAATGCCCATGGTTTGGATTCTGGCTGCTCTCAACCACACAAGATTTCAAGCTTAGTGGAAGGTACTCAGCCCGTTCTGTGCCAGTTGGCTTCAATACTTAGGGATTGGGCACATTGGGTTCACCAGTATAACACATCTTCAGTCTCATTTGCATGCTTCCTTAGCTCACATCTCATCTTGCATTTTCATCCAGGTCAGCTCTCCTGAGTATTGGAAAGGGTCTGCTAGCAAAGGAGAAGAGACAGTACAAAGAACTCCAGGTATAACACTTTTCAAAATATTCCTGTCTCTACAAAGTTCTTCTGTGAGTCCGTTCACAAAAGTTCTTCTGCCAATGAAATCTTCCCCATGAAATCTCCTTCAAACCAGGACTGTTTGTAGCTTTGGCCTCCAGAGGATGAAACATAAGAATGAGTTCCAGCCCATGTCCATTACCACTCGTGCTCCAGTCATGTATAAAGAAATATTCACTGTGCAAGCAGGACAGAGTAGGTTTGGAGAGCAAATCTCATCTCAGGTTGTGTCAGAAGCATTCTTTAATATCCATGTGTGCTTTCAGGTGTTGTGTGCAATGTCTCCCACACTGCACCACAGTCAAACTGCTCACAAATGGTGCTCCCCACGGTGTTAGAGGGAGGAGTTTGGGTACAGCCTGGGTACTGTTGGTACCCAAAGTGAGCAAGATTTGATATGAAGTGGGAGTGCAGATACCTGCCCCGAATACACAGAAAAGAGGTTGGGAAAGAACAGTAAATGTAAAGAATTTTAAAGAGAAGTTAGACATTTAAAACAGCAAAAACATACTGTCAGTGCCATTACTGCCCACTCAGAAGCAACACATCCCTGCTCAATACTAGGCAGGATGTGAACCTCTTGCCAGCTCTCCCCCATCTCTGGGCTAGGCTGAAGCCTCACTGATTTTCACTGGCTGAGAAATTCCCTTCTGTACCAGCCAGAATCCTCTGACTTCCACCCGCAGGAGCATTAATATGCAGTTGTGGGCATTGTGCACACAGAGGGAGAGAGCAGGCCGTGGTACAAAGGAGTGTGTCTGACTGGTTCTCCTGGTTCCTCTCTTTCCATGCAGAAGTAAGTGCAGAAGGAGCTGACTCTCGGTGCAAACTAGAGGACAGCTTGTGGCTGCTGCTGCACCCCCGATTCTTCCCATTGTCCCCAGTTCCTGTTGCCTGCATCCGGCCCGTGCCCTGGCTGGGTGTGAGTGTCTGT
The DNA here is from genome assembly GCA_013398125.1 of Aegotheles bennettii. Lineage (NCBI taxonomy): Eukaryota > Metazoa > Chordata > Aves > Caprimulgiformes > Aegothelidae > Aegotheles > Aegotheles bennettii. Next base: position 213,919 of record VZRW01008926.1, on the reverse strand, counting down.
CTTGCTCAGAGTTATGATAGTTTGGTTAGCAGCCAAGGGGCTGAGGATACAAATTATAATAGCATTTCCTTCCCCAGAAACCATTGTGCCAGGGGCTGGGAGCTGTGCAGACCCAGCTGTTCCTGCCTTCTGCAGCGATCCTGAGGTCAATGGCAACCTTAAGGCATCTCAGGAAGGAGCATCTTGGCAACTCCATCAGGCAGCAAACCCTCTCCCCAGCAGCTCTGGTTGTGGGAGAACTCGGTGAGAGCTTACAGGCAGCTTTCCTGCTGAGCCTGAATGCACGATCAGGATATTTTTGAATTATTGCAGTGGGGCTGTAAACAGGAGTGCACTTCTGCAACAGCCAGCACAAATGTAATCCCCAGAATGAGTTTCTGGTCTGCACTGGGACAAAATCAAGAAAAATATTGAGAAAAGCCTTGTGAAAACCCAGGTTCGGGCTCTTATTCTTGAGCCATGGCACTGGGATCTAGTCTGGGCAGGTATATTGGCAGGTACATTAGCCATCACAGTTCTCTTCCAGTTTTTTTCTGATTGATCTCTTGTACTTTGCATAAATAAATATCACGGGAAGTCATGGTACTCATCTGGAGGGCAGTGCAGGGACTTGAAACCTTCGTCCCTCACATTACAGGTGAGTGTTTTATCTCCCTGGCCTTGCCTTGTCCCGTGTTTGATCTTTCTCTGATCTAATTAGTCAAATGAATACAAAGCCTGGTATTCAGAAGTGCTGAGCAACAAGCAACTGGTCTCTCAATACTTCAATATAGATTTAAGAGCCCAACTTTAGGCACTGGTTTTGAAATTCTTGTGCAATTCACATTGTGAGATAGAGTAGGGTGTCTAGGAGACACTTACAACAAACATTCTCCTTTACATTATAAACAAGCCTTAAATAAGTAGTAGGTGGAGCTATTACCCAATCTGTTGTGGTGTTTGTTTGGGTTTTTTTAAAAAGACATTCCGAAGTACCCTACAGATTTTTGGAAGAATGTCTTGTGCACATTTTTCTTTTCTTTTCAGCAAAATGACAACAACAATAAAATGAATGAGTCCCATGTTACAGATCAGACAATGTTTCTTAACTGAGTTTTAAAACTTGTTACACAAATGCAACTTCCACTGCCAAGAGCAAGCTAATATATTCTTGGCACGCCTGGCGAGTCTTAAATCACTGGCAGTGGGTACATTCTGCTTGACAACCAGAGGAACAAAATTTCACTTTGATAGCTGCATGGCAAAGAACTTCTTGTCCAAAACCAAGCCTGTTCCACTGTGCTCAGACACACAAGGCCTCCTCGAGCTCAGGAGGCATTTTGCATGTGTTAGGACCGCAGGGCACAAGAATGTTGTCATATGATTATATCTTCTGGTTTTCTTAGAAATTACCCCAGCTGCGTTTTAATGCTGCTGCTATAATTTGAAATGAGTAATTGCTCAATGGATTAAGAATCCAACATGTTTTATTGGGCATTTTAATATGTCTTTCAAATGTGGTTTCAAAGATAAAATCTCAGCCTCCAAATTGCACCTTTGCAGAAAGAAACACGTAGCTCTACTCAGACCATTCCAGCTCCCTGGTTTTACAACACTATGCATGACCAGTCCAATGGAGAACGTTACTGCAGGAGTGGTCTTTCTGCAAACAGCTCAAAATGCTTTATAACAATCAGTATCAGCTAGATTCATTTACTGGTGGGGGAAGCTGGAGCACTGAGGTAAGTGATCAGCCCAAGACCATCTAGAAAGCCAGCTGCATACTGAGCCTCATTCTTAATCCCTCTGCTACAGTATCTTCTGCAGTATTCCCAAAAATATTTCTTTTTCCAAGGAAATATCCACTGGCCATCTTATAAAACCTCACCTGAAAGATTTTAAGTTACAAACCACAAGCTAGCCTAGGTCTGTTCCCTTAAAATTTCATTTCCCCAGTTATGTGTTTGCTGCAAGTAAGCAACTCTTCTGTTCTTCCCTCCCTGCCAGTGGGTTTGTGTGCTACTTTCTCACCTCTCCTAGAAGAGCAGGGGTCCCTGGATAACATCTGAAGAAGCACCAACCTAGATCACCTCAGGTCAGTGTAGCTGTTTAATAAACAGTAAAGCAAAATGAAACTGTCTAATGGCATATTATCTGCCCCATGTCATGCATCCAGTTAAAAATCAACTGTTTCTCTCCTGTTGGTGCAGAACTGCTAAAGCCATCCATGCTGGGAAACATCCATTGGTGGTATAATATTAAAGTTGAAAACCACAATTTGCAAGAGGCATTAAAGGTGATGAGAAAAGACTCTGTACATTAAAATAAAAATAACAGAAAGAAATTGCAGGGGCCCAGTACTGCCAAGGAAAGGTGAGGAGATAACAGAAAACAAAGTAAAGATTAATTGTTCAATGTCTTCTTTGCTTAAGTCTTCACAGTAAAAGGTTAAATCCTACCAGGTGCTTAGAATAATTAAAATTAGCAGCAAACGGGAGTATGGAGAGCAGGAAAAGAACAGGTTAAATATGTTCATCTGGGTTAGATATATTCAAATCAGCAAGCTGTAAGGAAAATTACCCTGGAGTATTTAAGGAAATAGCTGAAGCAATCTGAACCATTAAATGATTATCTTTAAGAACTCATGGATCATGGAGAAGTGAGGTCCCAAAGGACTTCAGAAGGACGAATTTCTTTCTTCTTTTTTTTTTTCCTTCTTAAAGGAAAAATAAAGGACCAGAAGAATTACAGATTAGTCTAACTTCAAATACCCAATTGGTTAGTGATTTTTTGTTCAATAACTATCCATTTTGGAATATCCAGCCAATAGCAAGATAACAAGCAGTCCACTTCTTGTCAAGAGTAAAATAGTGCCACATTAATTTAATTTCCTTTTTCAACATTATGATATTTGACAAATAATTTGCCTTGTGAATAAGGGGGAAGCAGTAGATACTCCATGGTGTGACTTTGCACAATTGAATGTAACACTCATATGAACAAGCTGGTGAAGCATTGAAAGGTGAAGCTATTACCGGGGCAAAAATGGATGAAAAAGTATTTTTATCAAGTTTGCCATCAAACTTTGAAATCATACCAGCTGGGATGCACGAGAATTTGTCTGGGTACTCTCTGCTCTGCAGTTTTGCTTAGTGACCAGGATAACAAAATATACAGTGCCCTCGGAACACTTCTAAATCACGTCACAGAGACTTCAGCGTTCTGGAGCAAAAGACTTTAATTCAACCTGATCTCAAGATATTGGAATAAGTTGTCTGGAATCAATACAGTAAGGTTCAGCAAACATAGATGTGAAGCTTTACCTGGACAAGAAAACACTCTACTATGCCATTACAAACTGTGGAATAATTGGCAATGTGACATCGCTGCATGACATGAGTAGCTGGATGAAGCCAATCCTGATCCCAATTCACAGCAGTATTATGTTGCTGTTGCTAAAAAAGGCAGGCACTACTTGGTAGCCAAAACATCTGTTTGGCTGACAACTGGCTCTTGCCACCACTATCCGTGATTGTTACATCCTTGTCTTGATTTTGATGGCACAGCCCTAGGAAGCCTGAAAAGGAGACAGGGAAGGAGAACTGGGAAATACAAAAAAAAAAAGCACTTTATTTAATTTCTCAGGTAGGATGTGAATTTCTCTCCCTAAGACGACCCTGTTTGTTGGTGATGAAAGCCATCCTCTCAAGCCAGGAGTAAACCACCCCTTAATCCATTCACTACAGTCTTTTCTTGATGGCATTTCAAATCTATCTGTGTCAACACTGGCGGACAATGCGTGCCTCAAAGCCAGGGTGTACTTTAGAGACAGCAGCACTCTTTCGAAAGACATTTTGAAACCAGACAATTGTATTAATCTGTCTCTCCCTCTCTAATAGACTTACGCTAACCAGTCTCTCGTGCATAGTCTACTGTTCCCACGAATTGCTGGAGAGTGAGGACTTGATGTTCCCCAGTTCAAGAAAAAGCCTCAGGAAATTGCAAAAAGTCCTAAAAAGCCACAGTTTGTTTTCATAACATTCTTTTCCTTTTAGAGAAGTAATAGATTTTTTTTAACATTCTCTCTGATATTTCAGGAGTTAATGGACAGTAACGATCTAAAAACTGCAGGAAAAAACTATGGCACAAGACACGGGAAAAATAGCTTGGCTAATTATCAGGGCTTTGTTTATATAGGAAAAAAGGATGTGTAAGTTGCACCAAAGAGTTTTTGATTTATTTAATTTTTTGTCAGCACCTGTTTCTGTATGGGTTTCTAGGTTTCCTCTACATCCTCTCCTCTAGCTATTTTACTATTTACAAGGCAAAAATGTGTGTGTATACTATGACTGGATTTCATATTACTGCATTTAAGACTGTCTAAAAGCCAAGCATCCGAGTGGGCTCATTCTACGAAGAGGGGAGTTCAGCATGGCATCCATCTCCTGCAAAGATCAATCTTTCTGGCTGTAATGTGGCTTGCGCTCTGGAGATGTTGCTCCTTCTACAGGCTACAGATGTGAATTTTAGATGACTAAATAAAAACGAGAGAAGTCAGAGCTTATAATATGCTCCACAATGATGGGCCACCCTATATCTTCTTTCCAGTCATATACAGAAGGCTTCTTTCTCTCACATAATATATGAAATTTGAAAGGAGTCTGCTGGTATAACTAAATAACATCATATATCCCTGGAACCCAGCAAAGCTGATGCCATTAGTTCGCTCTTCTCTTTCTCTTCTTCTTCTTCCTCCTCTGGTCTTCTCTTGTCCTTCACACCTTCACATTCAGGAGACTTGTCAAATAAGCAGGACACAATTATTTTGTGTCAGGCAAAGCAAACCTGAGGCACAAGAAATTTTGGGTCTGCCTGAAAAAAAAATCTAAAATTTTACTCTATTATACATCCCTTCCACTTGATGTCATGTCTCCCCATACTGGGATGTGATTGCCAAGATTGTTTCAGGGTGCCCAAGTGCTGCAATGATTTCACTTCTCTGAAGACAGTTGGCACAGCCTTGCTGAAAGAGCTGAGAGATTTGCTTTACTAAAGACATGCTCAGCACTGAGCTCCTTCGAGGGGGATCTATGTCATTCATTCACATCATATGCACAAGAAGATGTTGAAGGGCGTTCAATATTTTCAGGGGGAAAAAATTATTGCAGGATCAAGTTCTCAAAGACCATCCTAAGTTGGAATTTAGAGCTCTCATTAGGAATCCATCCACCTGGAAATTGAGTTTGCAATACAGGTGTGATCTGATGACGACATTTTGCTTCATATTTAAGGAAAACATTCAAATTTGCCTTTCCAAAACCATGGTCCAGTCTTGCCTGGGAGCCCGTTTCAAAATGCACCATGTGTCTTACTGGAGCCCCTCCCAAAACACTGGGTGCTTAGAACTGGCTGTTCTGGGTGACAGTTCTCCTCTTTGTTTTCAGCTGTTGCATTTATTATTAGAGGACAAGCAACAACACATTAAAAGCTTTCTTAATGTTTGTTTCTATTAGGCAATTGTATTTGCCATGGGGATAATATGCAGTCAGGGCTGGAAGAAGCAGCAGAGGTTGCAAACTATGGGTGGGTGAGGTGGAAATTTTTAGTGGGTGAATCCAAGAACGGAAGGAGAAGGATCTACAGGGCAGACTTTTCCTATAAGTGTTCAAACGTGGGGAATTGCTCCTTTAGCAGAAAGTGTAAAACGCCTTGAAACAGGTTGAATTGAGCAACAGATATCACATGGCCATCCGCTGCTGCTAATGTTACTGCCACTGAGTTTATCCCTATAAATGAGCTAGTTATTGCTTTCAAAGAGAGAGATGCTTATTCTATACTTATGTCCATCCGCTGGCATTAGCAAAAGTTTCTCCACTAAAAGAAACAGCTTCCAATGTTAATGTCCTCACTGATGTCCTGTGGTAATGAGCTGGGAGTTATTTGTGTTTCATCAAAGTATTTCCTCTCTTCAGCTTAAATGTGTTGGGTTTTTTCCATTTCACTGGTAGCAGCATTGTCAGATCTGGAGCTGCCAACAAAGCCTGCCAAACCCCACCTCTGAGACAACAAACAGACTAACTGTATGTTTAACTACCTGTGGGAATGAGCAATTTACAGATCTGCTCATAAAAGCAGGAGATTTTGCTGGACTGCAGGCTACACCTGCTATTGTACAGCAGCATCTCGTTACACAAAGTTTTGTACATTTAACCTCAAATAAACCTTAAAAAAAAAAGGAAAACTATACAGAAATTCTCTACAGCAGTTGCTCTTTCAGATACCCCTTCCAGCAACTTCTATTTTTCTCCTTCACTTTATCAGGAATAGTTCAAGACTCTCAGCTCCTCCCTTGGACCAGGAGAACGGATTAGAAGATCTCTTGGCCCCTTCTAGAACTATTCTGTGTTTCAAACTGATATTCAGGTCCTTCTCCAACCCCACCACCTTGCTTTCCTTACATGGCAATACCTAACCTCAAGTTCCCACGTGCTCTTTGCTGCTTCTTTGAATTCCTGTTCTTCAGAGCTGAGAACAACTTGATTATTAATTTTATCTGGAGTAAAAATGGACACCATGTAAAATAGTGTCTTGCCTTAAATCCTTTCTTTTACTGAGTTTTCTATGGCATTTCTGTTTTAAAGTAACAGAAAATATGACAAAAACACACACTGGACTAATGTAGCAGAGGCTGAAGGTTTCAGCACACTAATTGCCATCGATTTTCTTTGATTTAGACAATAGATTTCAACAGTTAAGAGAAGAAAGAAAATACAGCTATAAGAAAGAAATCTTTCTTTCGACTAGAAGCTCTTGGAAATCTGTTCCTGAAGCAAATCAAAGAAATCAGTGTTTATCTGTTTTTCAGCATAGCTATTTTCCTTGTTATCAGCTGGCTGAAAAATGTGAACAATAACCTATAGCTGAAGTGAGCCTCCAATCTTGCCATCAGCTTTTGCAGTTCCTCCCAGAAAATATAATGATGTTTCATTATTGCTCCCACATTGCCCCGAGGTCTGTTACGGAATGTACTGAGACTACACACCGTTGGCCAAGGTCTAATAGAAAGAAGCAGGTGGAAAAATAAAATATGATTTTAATTTCCTGCTATATGCTAACCTTTTACTATACCCAAAGCAAAGAAGGATTATAAATAAGATCTTACTTTTTGTTTGTCACTTGATTGATGAACTGTGTAAGTAATTCTTGCTAAACGTATTTAAAACATATTTTCCCTGCCACAACATGCTCTTGGATTTCTTCTCTGGGAACTTGTGTTTACAGAGCTTTGCACAGCATAAGTGCTGTAGCTGAGTTAGCAAAATTCCTTGGTTTGCTTTTGTAGGATTGGGCATATAGACAAAATACTGGAGTGACAATCTGCAAGCAGAATACCACTGCTTCCATTGCTGCCAGATTGATAGCCGTGGGTCACTGCCAGATGATAAAGAAATGACGAAATTATCAGCAAGAGAACTTTGTGACTTACAGACTGTACTGATGGCTGATTATTACTCCAGTTGGGGAATACAGAATTGGGTAAATGTGTAACTACAGCAGAATCAAACCAAAGCACTTGGCACTAGCCTGGAGAAGCTGGCCATCGGGAAGGGGTCGGTGACTGATTAACTGAAGAGCAAACGCCGTGCTCGAGCAGATATCCTAGAGTGACTAGAATGGCCTCTTGCTATGTTTTCGACTGCGCTGTGCAGCTCTATGTTTACTAAGGCCAGTCATGGTCCTGTGCCTATTCTGAAACAAGCAATGCAGAAATAGGCATTATAAAAAACAGATAAAAACAACAACAACCAAACAAAAAACACCAACCGGCCAAAAAAACCAAAACCACACACACACATAAAACAAAACATCCCCAAAAAACCCCAGCCTGATGGTTGTTTTCAATCAGTGAGCCACTGTGTGCACACTTCTGTCACTCCTGTCACCTACATGGCAACACACTTTCCTTCATCAGTAGTTCTAGGGAAAACAAGGTGAACACTCCGAGCAAAAACCTGCTTGGACCTTGTATCCACACACGAGCATTTCATCTGTGGTCAGCTGCCTGACAATTAACTAGATAATCCCCTTATAAATCTGGTGTGGACACTCCCAAACATTTGTTCCAGACAAATGTGTAAACTTTTCTCCTTGTTCCTTGTCCTCCTTGTTTTCTCCTGTTCTCCTTGTATCCCTGTAGGATATCAATCAGGCAGTAGGATAATGACCCCATGTACATCCACTGTGATGAATCTCAACCCGATTGCTCCTTCCACTCTGCTCAGAAGTGCAAGGTGCAGGCAGCTTTCCACAGGCACAACACTCTCCCTTCCCAGCCTGAGAAAGAACATACATCATGCTGTTTCACAGATTGCTTCCCTTAGCCAAACCCATGACAGGGAATTGCTCTCCATCAAAACAGGAGCGTTCGCAGGGTCAGAAGGCAACGAGTGAAACAGAAGCACTTGTAATAAAAACAAAAGCTGCTTTTATTCCCTGATAGAAAATTCTCTGCTCCTTCAAGGATGGAGTATTCTGTGACAAATGTTCTCATTCCTCTTTTACTTTTAATCTGAGCTCCCAGCTGTAATTGGCCTCAGGTCACATGCCATTTGTTCTGCCTGAGCATCCTCAGATGGCAGCAGGAGCCATTGTGAGTCCTTGTCTCAGAAGCAGAGGCTGCATTGCATGCTCTGTCCCCGAGCCAGTCACAAAATGCTCTCAAACGCAGCAACATAAGGGAATTCCCTGGAAGCTCTCTGTGTACAGAGAGGTGCTTTGCACACCTCCTTTCCCTACACATTAGTCAGCAAAGATTAATGGGGCCGTGACCATGCCTGGTTGCTCTCCATGAGAGAAGAGGTTGTGCTGCCATGAGAGGAAGGGACAGCAGAGCCTGAGCTCATGACGTGCCAGCCATCAGTGCCAAAGGGCTGGCAACCACTCCTGCTGAAGTGGTTTAAGACAGATCTGTAAGCACAGTAACAGTGTGAAGAAATCCTGCTGCCCTTCTGAAACCTCAGTAGTATTCAGATAAACTGGCTTTTTAGGGCATACCTGTCTTGACTTCTGGTTGTTCATTTTCACTCCCAGTTGTTCCAGCAAGCAACTAGGTGACACCTAAACATCTTCAATGGGCTGAGCTGCTCCGTTCCCTGGATCTCTGTTTCTGCCTCTTTGTCCTGGAGGCCTACACACCTTTGGTGGCTGACCATTAAGTCTCACCCTGTTTTATGGCTGCCTCCCAACAGAAAAGCCTCTCCAGTTACTGAAAAGTGAGTACCATTGAATTTATGGCTATGAGTCACTGTTCTGTTCATGAAAAGGAGAACAGTATCATTTACTTCATGAAATAATTGCTATTTTTCCTAGTTAGAAGAAAATTATGGCTCATTTTAAACACAAGAAGTGTTTAAAATGTATCAGATTGAATACCCTGACTCTCCCTCACAATCCCCCAGTAGCTCGGGAGATCAGATAGAAAGAATTTTTATCTCATTTTCACAAGAGGTGGCTGTATGAAATGGAATAGGTAGGATTGACAGACCTCATCATCTGCTGCTTCTGTCACATTCCTCCCAGGTTTTGAAGCAAACGCCTGGGTTTATGAAATCCTGCTTGGGGTTTGGTTTATCCTTTTATTTCCTCCTCTGCTAAATAAATCAAGAATTAAGCCTATTTACCTATAGACTGGTGCAATCCTGGCAGTGGGACTGTAAGTACTTGTTTATGAAGTCACTGATGGCTACAGCCAGCAGCCTGGAAAGGCACATCTAGGGGTGCATGGTAATTTAGCATTTGCTCCCAGCCATCCCATACTTTCACTGGGACAGGAACAGGGCTTACTGATCGACCAGGTCCTTTTCGATATGAACCCAACTGGTTTCCTGCAAAGTGCTATGCAGTCCGTGTAACTTCTGTCCATACCTCACCACCTTTGCACTATTCCATAGTTTTGCTGATGTGTACAGCCATTCTTTTGGTTTGTGTTCAATACAAAATATTTTTCAAGGCATGCAACATTTGTATAAAGCAAAACCAACTCCTGCTTCATGCTGCTAGATACAACAGTGCTACCATTAGTGTATTGTCTATCATTTGGATTAAGCTCTGGAATTATTGTAATTGAACACAGTGCTATTTCTGCAATCTTTCTATAAATGAACACAAGCAGCATTGCATTTACCAGCTTACCAGGGTCTCATGGGAATCACAGGCATTTGCACTAGCACCAAATCTGGACCCTGGCATTTTGTATACTAGAAGCTGCAGATAATACCCTACTGCACTGCTGCTGATTATAGATAATTATATAGTGGCCAGATGTTTTCTATAGCAATTTTTCAGCTTTCATGGGAGAAGAAATGGAATCATTTCTTGTCAGAGCAAATGATATCTATTTGTATGCCACTGTGCGAAGGGCAGCTCTGCATCCAAATGAGTAACTTGAATACAGCCTGGACTGTGAGGCAATGTGTGGGGAGGGCAGGATGCTGACTGAGGGAACAAAATGGCAAGTCTCTTCCCTTTACATTTTACCCAGCAGTTTAAATACAGAGAGTGTAAGTCATCTTGTTCTTCTAAACAAGACAGACGAAGAAATTGCTGTATTCAAACTACCCATAGAAAGGGATTATCCTCACAACTGATCCATGTCAAGTAGAATTTACCTAGAAATTACAATTAATCTTTTAATCTACCTAGAAATTACAATTAATCTTTTAGGAGTGCTGATGTAAGTGAAACCTGTTTACAAACAATATGCTGTGTCTTGTCACCACATGGGTGACTCAGCATGGTGTCACCTCGTAGCATCAGTAGGTGGAAAGAGGAAGTAATGGGGGCAAAAAAAGATACAGACGTCAGATGACACACTTCTGTAGTCACATTTACTTCTGGTCACACAGAATGCGTGGGTCAGCATGTGCATGGAGGTTTCTGACAGAAGAATGCTGCTGGTATGCGGATTTGTTTCAGCGCCACAACGTGTCCTGAAATATGATGCAGAGTCTGTGTTAATGCAGAATCATGCTGGGTGAAGCTGAAGACTTAGCACAGGAAGATTTTACAATACCCTATACTGTTTTAAAGGATGATGACGTTTCAGAAAAGATTGTGCATTAATACCCAGGTTATCTGCCTATGCCAAGGTGGAGGAACAATTGTGGCAGGATGGTTCGCTCCTTTCTTTCTGCGCTCCTCTGGGGCAAATACTGACAGCAGCGTGTTCTGGGAAGGAGCAGAGGTGAACAGGGGATCATGTGCTTCTGCTACACATATTGTCAGAATATCTGGAAGCCCCAGTTTCTGTCATTTAGCAAGCTCCAACTTCTGCTGCAGCCTTTAATTGAAATCCTTGGTGAATCCTGATCTCTGTAGCCAAAAACTCTAGGGACACTCTTGGAATAATCCTCAGGCTGGAGAAAACTAAAGGATAATTCTTGGCAGCATGCTAAGGTATCTTAAGAGAGCCTTTCCGATATGCATGGTTTAGCAGAGACAGTGAAATTGCTGTATATTCCTCTTCCTTCAAATAACATAACTCCACATCTCTTTATAACGGCTCCTTTATTCCCGCAATGATGAGGCACTCACATAAATCACACATATACAACAAGTAGGATTAATTATAGCTCCAGAAATATTCTTGCCCACATTCCCACCCCTCCACAGCCCACAAACCCCTGTGGCAACTAAAATATGCAGATTATGGGTTGCTCCCCTCGGGTCACTGGGAAGCTAAGGACAGATGCTTGGAATGCTCTTGCTGTCAGTAATGCTGCCGCTCTCTTAGACATCAGTACCAGATAAATGAATTCAATAAATAAAATAAATAAAATAAAAAAATAAAATAAATAAATAATCTGGGGCCAAGCTGCTTTTCTTATATTTTGAAACCTGATGTTGATGCAACAGGACGTTGCAGTGCTGCAATAGGCCCTGTGTTTGGAAAAGGCAACAAAAGTTTCACCTCCCTCAGCACCAGACAGAGCCACATGAAGTTCATGACAAGCAGACATTTGGCACAACTCCATGATGGGAAGACCTGTGTGGGCTGTATTTGCCATAGGTGCCCTCCACACACCTTCAAAGTGATGGGAACGAGGGATGATGATGAGCAAATGTTCTCTGTTAAGATGCCAGAGAGCATTCACATGGGGAGGGACATGGGGGAGTGTGTTTGCAAATGCAGTCAGAAACAGTGGAACACAATTAATAAAATGAAATTTAGTTAAAAAAATAAGGGAAACTGAAAGACCATAATGGGAGAATACTTTTTCCATGGTAAGTTCAATTTCTTGGGAACTTAAGAGCAAATTTAGCCGAGTATTTAGGGTCAACCTTAAAGTTACCTCAGTCTTCCCGAGCTGCCTCTCTGTCACTCAGGTAAGAGTTTCCCAAACCTAGGGAAGACCCGAGTGGAGGAGTAAGGAGTGGGGGAGTACAAATGTGGCAAATTGCAAGGAAGTCCTGACTTTTGTCCCTCTTTCTCCCCCTTTTTTTTCTCTACCCACTTCTCTTCCCTCTGGAAATTCTCTCCTTTCTGGCAGCCATGTGAAGAGTCAACCAGTGGGGCTGAGCCAAGAGGGGAGAGGAGACCAAAGGCTGCAGGCAAAGCCAACACACAGCATCACTGTGTGCCTGGGTCACATTGCAACAGGGAAGAAAGGAACACATTCTAAAAAATTTGAGAAATACCGAATTGTTGATTGTCTCTTCACGATGAGGAGCTCTTCTAGGATTTATTTTACAGGCTGTCATTCTTGCTTCATGGGGAGTTCAGCAATATGGATCAAAGAAACGTGCAGTTGCTGCTGTGGACTTTCTAGCCTTGAAAGGAGTTCTAAAACATTGCACAAAGGCAAACTGGGAGATGACAGATGGGGTTTGCTCTCAAGCCCAAAGTTCTGTATGATTCTCTCAATTTTAATGGAATGGAGGGATTTACTTTAGAATCATCAGAAAGTTTAGGTTGAGGACATAGTTAATATGAAGGATCAGTACAGACCCAAAGAGAGATTAAATAACATGCTAATTACTTCACTGCAGAAAACAATTCCATGTGGGCTAATAGTCCATTTTACCCCTTTCACTTCTTTTTATGGTTGTGAACATTGTAGTGCTGGTTTCATAAAACAAAGATTCTGGCCACTCGTGTGAAAAAAACCTCCTAGAATTAATGATATTAACATTGTTATAGTCAGTTTTAAAATACTCATTCTGCTGTGTCTGCTTTATTGTCCATTGCAGCCTGAGTGAAGCTTCCCTTCTCCCTGGAAGACTTGCTTTGTTTGATTGCCAATACCAACTGACTGCTACTGGGAATTCTTCTCCCAAAAGTGGCTGCAAACAGGTAATGAATTATGAACCCCCTTGGCTTCCAGAGAGTTACATGTCCTGATAATGTCACCAAAATACTGTACATCCCAATCAAACCCAAATGGCATTGGATCCTTTTGTTCAATGGCACTAGACAGATAGCAGGGGAGTATCTCTGAGGAAAGCTCCGGCATCTCCTTTTTGTTTTGGCTATACAATGATAAGATACAGCAGGCTCCTGTTTTTCTTTGGAATAAGTTGATATCCACTGCCTCCCTCCTTCTCTGGCAGTTAGAATCTGCTAGTTTTGAACACGTTCTGCCTCACAGAAATGTAGTATGGATCACACCTCTTAACTATCCCCTTCGAATAGCAGCTAGGAGCCTGGATCTAGGTACCCTGTGGTGCAGACACAAGTGATTAAATCCTAGTAGTAGCAGTAAAGTACATCTATTGAAGTCATTCACATACATTGACATTATTTAACTTTGCAGCAATGTGACGGAGACTAAACAGTTGTGTTTCCTTGAGATTCTGATTTGTGGAACAAACACTGGTGAGATTATCTACAGGGATATTCTATGCAGAAGTCTAAATTACAGTGATGAGCTCTAGATCCTTCCTCATCCTAAACCTCTGATTTGAAAAATGACCTGTAGAAATAACCTGAGAAACATTTAGCCTTTCAGCAGTGTGGTTATCTTGCACCCCCAGAAAAGCTGTGTCAGGAGCAGAGGGGCAGGGCTGGCACTGGGGGTCTCAGACCACAGATCCAAGCCCCACCTGGCTCTGGGTGACACAGTCTGAATGGGAGCCCCTGTGCTGCTGCACCCCCAGCAGCAGAGCTGGGGCCAGGCGAGGATTTCTTTCCTCTGGAACCTGATATAACCTGGCTATTGCTCTTGGGTCTTGAGAAAGGGATTACCTCTTGAGGATGAGCCAAAACCCATGAAGTTCAGGTCTTTACTCAGCATACCACATGTATTTGCTCCACAGCCATGGTTCTCATTCTAGCAAAGACAGCAGCTTTTACAGAAACACATTTCACATCCTTTGCCCACTTTCCTTTGAAGCAGGAAGGAAGGTTGCACTGGGGTCTGATACCATTTAGCAATTCCTAACTGGTTTTCTGGCCCATTAGGGGATACTTATACTTAAATTTGATGTCCATTAAAATACGTATGGATTTACACGGGAAGATTTTGACTAGAAGACCATGGGTTTATTTCACCTCTCTATTCTGAGTGTCACTTGACTTTGTAAAATCAGAAACAAAAGAAAGCAGAAGCAAGGAATTAATTTTGTGTGGATACCTGTCATGTTTTAATTGATATAATAATTAATTCCTCAGTGACATAAAAAAAATATGGTCCTCAGACCCCCTAGAATTGATGTTACATGGACAAATACAAGAATCCCATTTCATCAGATCTCATGGAGTGAGCTTTTCTGTGGTTCAGAATCTGAACTTCTGCCATTACTGCTGGTTCAGAGTGGTAAAGGTGAATGAACATTTAAATTCTGTCCTTAAGAGCAGTTTTGCTTGAATCCACATTTTCTGGGTCTTTCCAATTTGCTGGAACCTGCACACAGACCATGAGTGTGCATTAGAAAGCCTTTTCAAATTCCTGCTACTTACTTATGAGACCAGAATATTCCTTATGGAGTTAGGAGGTTTATGGAGATTTTAAATATGCATTATAGATACTTAATAGGATGAAGGAGTAAATTTGCATTTAGATAGATGCTACTATTCCTATGAATACATAATCATTTTTAAATGAAATTTTGTAATATAATTACTTTACAGGATTTTTTTAAGGAATTATAAGAAATAATGTCTTAAATAACAGTATCATTCTCTATTAATATCAAAGTAAGTGGAATGTAAGTGCCCTCATTCTGTTTTGCAAATAGGGAGACTGAGTAACTGAGGTCACCAAAGGCATGTCAGAATGGGGAGTAGGACCCAAAATTCATATTTGTAGTCTTGCACCCCGTCTGCCTAGACCATGGTGCCTCTAAATAGCCTGCTGGAAAGGCGTCAGAAATGTGGCATTTTTGTGAAAGTCTGCGGGGAAAGTATATAGACCTTGCACAACAGTCAGTTGCTGGTTTATTTATTCCAAGTACTCAAATCCAGCCATGAGACATTTTTTAATCAGACAGTGTTGACTCAAGGGATTCATACACCCATTGCAAGAATTGATGCAATCCTGCTACAGTCTTGCAATGAGTTGTGTTAATAGTTGGTAGTCCCAAGGCTTGCCATTAATACACATTACTGACATCTGGCTGTCTGTGGATAACCATGCCATTAACAGATACAGGGTCCAGTGCTCTCAAACCCTAAGATTTTTGTAAGAACCCATGTGCATTTACTCTGTATGATTTCCGTAGCAAGCAACAAGGGCTGATCCATGTCTATGACCTTGTCACGTGTTTGAGGACAATAGGCACGGGGAATTTTGTGTGTATGAAGCGACAGCAGAAACATTTTTTGTCAACTACAAGCCTGGCAAATTCAGCTTGGGTTCTGGAACACAAGATAAGAGTCTTTCAGGTTCCTTGCACATGTCCAAAAGTGTAAAGTTCCAGATGCTGGATAAGGCCCTTAGATCATAGAATGGTTGGAAGGGACCTCCAGGGTCATCAAGTCCAACCTTTATCCCATCATATTCCTGACCATTAGACCATTAGACCATGGCCTCAAATGCCTCATCAACCCGTTTTTTGAACCCCTCCAGGGACGGTGACTCCACCACCTCCCTGGGCAGCCCATTCCAGTGCCCAACCATCCTCTCAGGAAAGAACTTCTTCCTAATATCCAACCTAAACTTCCCCTGATGGGACTTGAGGCCATTTCCTCTCGTCCTGTCATCAGCAATTCGGGAGAAGATCCATCCATGATTGCCCCATATCAGCAAAATCCACCCTCAGTGACCCCCCTGTCGCTTACAGTGACTTTGTCTGGGTGTAGTTGATTGAAACTCAGTAACCAGTTCTGTTTGAAGCTTCAGAAGATGAACCGTAATCACCAGCTCACTCGTTTGGCGTTGTGTTAACTCTGCAGGCTGAGGAGAAGTGAAAAAAAACAGTTCTTTAACTGGTCAGCTGATAGGAACAAAGTACAACTCTACTGAAGAAGCAGCACTGTGCACTCTAATGTGCAGAGCAGAGTTGCACTTAATTTAAACCAATTATTTACCAGAGATTATGTATGGATCTCAGGGAACTTCTCAAGCATTAACCAATTTAGTCTTTCAACATTTCTGAAAGCTAGATGACACGACGTTCTGGTTTTTAATAATGTAGGGAATTTTATCCTGAGTATGTAAGAATGGCTTCCTCTGTTCACGTGTGGATTCAGCAAGATGGGAACAGGAGGGAAAAGGATCAGCTCAGCATAAACTATAGTTTGGTAAATAGCATTGGTGAACACAAGTATCTTTGAGGGCAAAAGGAAAATGATTCAAGCTGAATGTCTTGGATCTCTCAATTTATAATAAGGTGACAACCTGCTCAGAAAAACTGCACCAACAGCCCAGCAGGCATCTAAAAAACCTTATTCTGTCTGTTGCCAGCTGGTTACTGGGTTGTCATCTGGTGATGTCGAACATTTGGTGAGAGACTTGTTTAGAGCTATTCTATCTATCACACCCTAAGTCTGGTATTTTTGTTTTAGAAGGGCAGTGTGGTTATGGTGCCCACCACTCATCAGACTTCCAAAGAGAATGACACTAGCTGCCAAGCAGTCCTGCTTTTAGATTGATGGGCAAATCTCTATACAAGGAGATGAAATTCCAGCTCCACTCTGAGTCTCAAAGTACTGCAAAATTCAACCCCAGTAAAATCAGGGGCATGAGGCTTAAAAAATGAAAGATGCCTTCAGAAAGATTAGAAAAGGGACTCGGGTGTAAGGCAGCTTTATAGCCTTGGCAGATGGCTACTGGAAAGTTATTTCTAACAGAAAGTTAAGCCATGGTTTGATGAGTTAGTTGACACCAAGGGTTCAAGTGTGTGTCAGTTTATTTAGCCTGCAGACGCCTGGATTTTCAGCCTGTTCTCTTAATCTATACTGTTCTTGTGACTAAAAATAAACCTCCACCCACAGCAAAGAAAGTCGTTTACTGGCAGTTGGGCCTGATTTAAGAATTAAAAAAGAAGGAAACATGAGTTGCATTTCTGTAGAAAGCACTTAATCAGCAAACCAGAGTTCCTTTAAAACCTCCATATGTTTAATTCTCCTTCCTTTTACTAAGCAGTCTTGCCCCTCAAGCCTCAATAATTTGTTTCCCAACAAAAGAGAGAAATAGTTTTAGAACAGCTTTTACTAATGTTTACTGTGGCATATCGTGCTTATAAAATCTTTTTAATATGTAACCATTTAACTTCTGCTGGCAAGATAAATTCATGGTGATACAGATATTTTGTAAATACCATACTAACTTAGCATCTGAGTCAGAGCAGATTGTAAAAGAAAATGGCATTTGAAATGGACTTGGGCTTGCAGCCTGCTAAGGTGTATTAAAAGAAATTTTAGGATGAATTAGAGTTGAGAGTTCAGTGTGTTCTTTATGGTGCAGATGGCAAGTGTGTGCCCTGAGCTGTGAGGGTATTTCTGAGGTCATCAGCTATCCCGTGGGGGAAATGAGTCAGCAAAAGCATAAGTGATTTCAACACCTTTGTTATAAATTCCATAGATTAGTAATATGAACTTTACAAAGGTTTTGCTAATTTGGGACCTAACAAACTTTCCACTGAGTAACTTTAGCTTTAAAAAATTATAGGCACTGCGACAATATTTGCATTAAAGCAGTGTTAAGAATTCAAGCAGGAACAAGATTTTATTTTGCTGTGCTATGGCTGCATTTGAAAACAGTCCCTGCCCTAGAAAAGGTTAAGGCAAGACAAAAGTAGCTACTGTAAGCTAAGTGAATCAAGAACACTAAGAATGAGAATGCTTACATTACTGAAACAGAAATATATAGCTATTTATACCACAATTCAAAAGTTACAGAAAACCATTTTTTACAAAGGTAGATACATCTAAAATGCTTGTATCAGTGAGCAATAGCCACTGGAAAACTTACACCTCAAGGGGAAAAGAAAGCTAAAGACGCAGTTTTCAGGAAAAAGGTACCACAGACGTCCTCTAGGATCTGGCAGAAGAGTGAAGAGAACATGCATTGTTCAAGCTGGAGCATTCAATGGAAGTAAGCACAGACATTTGTATCTGGAGGCTAAAGAGAACTCAGCCATCAGTAATACAGGCACGGAAGTCCAGATGTCATTACATGAATGTGATCTGTTAAATGGAACAAAGGTCTCTTCAGATGACCACAGAATTAGGGTCCAGAATCGCAGCAACTTGTGTGTAATATGAACATATGCAAAAAGTAAATATGAAATAAATGTGTCTTGGAGATTGCCCGTTCACAAATTTATTCAATTATCAGTCTCCAAATGATCAAGTTCTATATACCAGCACACAAGGATTCTCTCTTCACCCTGGGTGGACAACGATGTGATGAACCAGGAAGTTTTACCCCATTGTTCTAGGCAGCCTGTATATTAAACTCATACAATTGTACCTAGAACTGATTGAGTAGGTGTAAGTTGTTCCAGACCTTAAACACTTTAAAAGCATACGTGTGAGCCCTCTCAGAGGTGTATCCACCAGGGTGCTCTCCGGTTACAAGTGATTTGCCCAATCCAAGATCCAAACACAACGTCCAGTGCCCTAAAGGCATTGAGCAGAATTGTGATTCTCCTGCAGGACTTTGTGGGCAAAATACAATGAATGGAAACAGATTCATCTATAGATGGAGTTCTCCATCTGTGACAGGTTGAAGGTGTTAAACAATTCAAATATCCCTCATTTTTCCCTGACGACACAACAAAATGGAAATAACTTAGGTGGAATATGATAAATGTTGAAAGCTAACACATTTTAGATCACTAAATCACGTGTGTAATTTTCATCTGTTGTCATGGAAAGGACATGGGAAATGGGGTGCTGGGACATTGAATTACATGTGTATGATTTGCATGTTTGCATGTTTTCCAACCCAAATATCAATATCTAGCAGTCATGTGACTGTCTTGAGCTTCTTCCCTTGTGATGTGAAATCCAACCACGTCATAAATGGCACGGTAGGTTTCACAATGTGCTGCAATGCCAGGACAAGATTGTTCATATTCAAATGCAGCCACCCATACTGCTTGGCCACACGCCTCTGCTCAGGAGTTATATAGAGCAGGAGAACTGTAGCTTGTTGTAAATTTTATCATGTGTGAAAATAACCTTGCAGAAACACGTGGTAAGGGCTCACCACAGCTGCTGAAAAAGCCATGATTATTACTTTGTGGCAACTGATGTGCAGAAGCAATCCTGGGGTAGAAGCACTTTGGTTCAGCTTTGAGTTACGTGCACCAGGGGCAGCTCCAGGCATGGGCTTGGGTAATAGCACAGTTACATCATGGGAGGAATAAAGTGCTTAGTCTTGGCTTTTTACTTCAGAATAGTTCCAACAGTTCTTTATTCCAAGGTGTAAAGCCTGCATTGTGAGCAGTGAAAGGTGAGCCTTCTGTAACACGGTGGGGTGGCTGCTCTACCAGTTCATCCACTCCAAGCCAAGTGCCACACAAAATGCCACTCTTTCAGCTGGTTAACAGAGGAAATGTTCAACCTACAACTTATCCTCTGCTCAGGAAAGTCCTGACCAACCAGTTCTATCCCGTGCCAACCTCCTTAATTTGCTCATGTCAGCAATATCTCATGAATATGTTCATCCTCACCCAGTCACTTCTTTCAGTGACCACGCTGATACGCTTACACTTTTCAACCCTTAACATCACATAGAAAGCCATCTCCTTCTTTTTTACCCCCAGATTTCCAAATCACATCTTGCTTACGGAGTCCTCACTACTAAATAACATTTAAATTCCATTTGCTAGACCTAGTATCTTGCTATAAAGACTACTTTAGCTGAAGAGCACGCCCATGCAGTTTTAAAAGGCTGTGCTTGACCTCCCCATGCTGGTGATAACTGCTCAGGGTGGTCTGAGTTACAAAAGGTGTTTCCTAGATAAACTAACTACTGGTAAACTATCTCAGAACTGGGTTTCTGCTGTTGTTTTGTTCAATGGATGTGAGACCTGTCATGTTGAAAGGAGTGGTTATGATCCTAGTTTTCTGCTGAATCTCATTTTAGCAGCAAAAGTCAGGAGATAGATACGATCATTGAAGCCTGGGTCTCTGAGCCTGGTGTTTGCCTCTGAAACTTTGGTGTCTGTGCCAGAGATCTGTTGTATAGCTAAGTCAGTGAAGATGTGGAACAAGTGGGTGAAGATCACACATCCTCCCCAACTACCTCAAGTGCAGAAGATTTCCTCAAAGCCCAAGCCCCAGTAGCCTCCATAAAGTTAACTATTCTGCTCTTTACACAGCTCGGCAGATGGAAACAAGATCCCCCTACTGTGTGCACTTCCTTTTATGAGCTATTTGCTTTTTTTTTATCTGAAGCCCAGATTTCAACCACTACTGTGCCCACAGCTATAAATCTAGGGAATCCAGTTGTTAGCTTTGTGTCTTACTCACTGTTCAAACAAGCCCACCTCACGTTGTAGCTCTGTGAAGAGACCCAGCCTATCTGGTACCATTTGTCTGTCCTACAGTGGCAGAGCTATCCTGCTCCTTTAAGGTGATTAGGACCAAATTTGCTGGAGTTGCTGCAGATGCTGCAATGTAACAATAGGCTAAAGTACTTCTGGGAGAAGTCTAATGATCTTTGCAACCTGTCCATCACACTTTCCTTGAGTCTACTCGGAGCTCTGCAGATTTAGGAGTCACTGCTTGCTTTGTGCTGGTGGAAATCTTTGTCCTGTGGATCCAGTAAGAGATGTATGCCAAACCTTTAGCCCAATGTCCACGATGGCTGAGACCCCGAACCAAGCAGAGCCCAGCAGGTAATGGGGAAATGAAAAAAAGGATTTAATCAAGACTTGGGTTCAGAAGGTACAGAGAGAGGTAACGAACAGAACACAGGAAGGGCAGGGACAAATGAGCCAAGGAACTATATAAAGAAGTACAAATGAGACACCAAGCCATTATAAATTGTTCCCTTGGTTTATGATAGGTGATTGTTTGCCTTTGTGTGCTCATAAATGCATTTAAAATAAACAGAACATTTCCTAGTATAGGCCATGGCACTGTTTTTTTTCCTGGTAGAATTTTTAAGAATACCAGAGGAATATTAAGATGCTGACATGTAAAACTCAACAAAAGAGCTACAAACCTTTTCCTGTTATTAAACAAACGGAAAGTAAATATTCAAGATCGGGATATATTCCATAAGAGGATGTTCTGGTTTGTTGTTTCTTAAAATTATTTATTTAAAAACATATATACTTTTGGCAACAAACTGATTTATTTGGTTTATTTCGGTTCTTAGAATGTGATGATTTAGGGATTTATCTTGATTTGCTTGTTATTTTGTCCTTTTGTCAGCTATGACACGTGAACCTAGGCAGCATTTAGGATGAGCTTTGAGACACATTTCAGATAACATCTGAATCCAGTAGGATTGTTTATGTGCTTAAAGGCAGACAGGCACATTAAAGCACATTCCTGGATCAGGCATGGTCCAGATTATATGGAGTGACACCAAATATTCATTTTATTATATAATAAAAATAACCTATTCTCTTTCCTTAATATTGTAAATGAGGTAAAAGTGTTGGAGACAAATTCCTGTTTAGATGTTACACTCACACCTATGGGAACCACAAATCACCATTGCTTAGCTTGCATCTGGTCCCTGGAAGCTGCCTTGAAATGCTCTGGTACGTAGCATTCTCTGAGATCAGTTCTGCCCCTACATTTAAGAAAACTGAAAAGGCTCAGGAAACCAGGAGGAAAACAGTGAAAAAAGTCTCTCTTCTAGGTTATTCCGAGAACAGAATTCAGCTCAGGATGAACTGCAATCTGAAATGAGGTCTTCAGGGGAATTCCCTGATATTTGAACCAACTCGCTGGTCCCTGACCTATTGTCAATGAGGGGGTTTGCAAACCACAGGACAGAAACTGGTACCTCTGTTTCCAGCATTCCAGGTTCTTAGAATGTGATGATTTAGGGATTTATCTTGATTTGCTTGTTATTTTGTCCTTTTGTCAGCTATGACACGTGAACCTAGGCAGCATTTAGGATGAGCTTTGAGACACACGGAAGCGAGTAAGAACATTACCAACCTGGCAAGACAAAGAACCCTCTTGGTTTTCTGTGGCAAAGGAGCAGAGTGGTGGCAGAGAGAGTCCTGCCAGTGCACACCACCAGATGTGCAGAGCTGCAGGGGAGCACTCGCCATGCCACCACAGCAACCACTTTGGCAGAAGATGAGAACACACTTCAAAAGGAGTGCAAACCTTGAGGTTCCCTTGCATAGCCAAAGCAACGAGAAGCATCCTCAGTAAATTAATACCAAGGCCAAAAGGCTGCTATATACAGTTTGTTTAAAACTGTGAGCATAAAAAAGGGAGTGTCCTTAGGTGCACATGAGCATAACTGAGCTTTCCAACACCCATTAGGTACCCAGAAGAGTAGGTAAATAGTAGTCATCAATATTTGAAGAGAAATGTAATGAGCAGAGCAATTATTTAACAATTATGCAGGCATAGCTAAAAATCTGAGCCACTGGTTTAGGATTCTGCACACATCCGAATGCAAAAAGAACAGTGCCTAGGAAAACTAGATGTCAGACTGAAAAAAACCCAAAACAAACCAAACACTAAAAATCTTGAAAGCTTTTTACAACTATTTATTCCTACGAGTTAATACAAAGCATATAATTATTTAAAAATAAGAGAGGTTGTAAACAACCAGAGGGACAACACTCAACAGCTGAAAATTCTGCCCGCCTTCAGGGGCCTTTTTCTGAGAGCAAACAGTGTTCTTGGAGAGTTTTGCACTAGATCCAGTGCCTTCTCCCACAAAAAGCCAGATGCCCAGCTTCACTGCTAGGAAAATCTATCTTGTATTTACATCTCTCAATGGAGCACAGCATTTTCACGCATGTTGCACAGGGCAGCCACGTTCATTGAAGTTGTAACTGAAAATTGCTGAAATATGGACATCTAGTGGAGACATCTCATTATGGCACTTTTCTTACCAATGGAAATACAAAAAAATGAAATGGACTTTCACTGCCTCTGTTGCTGGAGCCTGGAGTTTTGCCCTTGCTTTTCACTGCCTGGCTCACTCGCACGAGGTGAAGGTGATGGAGTCAGAATTGGGCAGACCAGAAGCTGTGCCTCATCTAACAGCTTACCTAGGGGATTGATGAAGCAGAAAAACTAATGACCTGTGAAGGAACAAATGTTTCTTCCACAGAAGGTAAATAAATCTGGTACTGGAGCTCAAGGGATGGGCAAAACCCAGGGGTTGTAAGTGCCCTTAATTTGCCCTGAAACTGCAAGCTCAGATCTTTTGCATTAGTTTCCATGGGGAGAAGGAAAGTGATAACTTCAGGGGTGCTGAAAGCCTTGATGCAGAGAAAATGAATGTTTACATCATTTTCTGATGCATATCGTTTGTAACACCAATTGGGAGCTAGCTATGAGGGCAAAAAGTGAGATGTCTGCAAAGAGCCCTCCCGTCCTACACCAGTGTGATGGGATGGCAGCTGGGTCAGACAGTTCTCCAACAACTCCTCATCAAAGTGTGCTCAATCTCCAAGAACCCAGAATAATTTTCCATGCCTGAAGTATGCACGCTGACTCCATACCCATCCTTAACATTCTCTTTTCTCATGCTATTCACTCTATCCACCTCGGGATTTCTCCTATTATGGGATTTCTGATGGGGTTGATGCTTGGCCAATATTTGTCTGACCTCTTTTTTTGTGAAAACCATCTGAAACTAAGCAGAAACTAACCTTGATTTATTTCTTTAATAAACAAAATTAAGATACCGCATATTAATAAAAATGAAAAGTATTCCCTAGTTGTTGTTTTTTTCAGTTTCCAAAAACAGACCCGTATCTCTGTCAAAGTTAACATAACCAGAATTTCCATGGGAATTTCTGTCAGTCTGGGGAAACTGCAACTGGCTAATGTAAATAACAAGAGCCCAGTGTTCTGATCACCTTGTGAAAGAGGAATGGGCCTTATCCAAAAGGAAGTGCCAGAACAATCCTTTTGCAGACTATAACTATATGGGATAAGAAAACTTTACAGGAAGGTTCTGTGGAAACCAGACAGAAAAGAACCTAATGACTCTCTTGAAAACTTTCTTTTT
Source organism: Aegotheles bennettii (assembly GCA_013398125.1). NCBI lineage: Eukaryota > Metazoa > Chordata > Aves > Caprimulgiformes > Aegothelidae > Aegotheles > Aegotheles bennettii. The sequence goes on along the minus strand of VZRW01008926.1, from coordinate 189,326 downwards.
GTTGTTGTATGCAATCCAAGGTCATCTGAAGACACTACAAGAACAGGTCATTCTTTTCCCATTTTATGACTAACTTCCCTGAGAGTGCTACACAGGCAAGTAGTTTTACAGGTTGACATTTCTTTTCCTTTTAATAAGCCTAAGAATGTAAAATATGTATTTAAAGAGTACCTGGCCTGTATATTTTGGCTGAGATCGGAATGGGAATTAACTTCCCAACTGCCTATAAAATTTCCCAAACATCCAGAAAACAACCACCTTGGCTAACGAAGCTCCCTAGCACTTTCCTGCCTGTGGCAACTTAATTTTACTGGCAGTAGAATCTTCATAGCATGAAAAGGAATTAATATTAGCTGTTAAGTATAATAATATTAAATGAGCTCTTATTTTATAAATGAATGTTTCATCTAAGTGATTCCAGACAAACTTTGTAATGTAACAGCTATTGTGGAAGGACACAATAAACTTCAGAAAGGCTGAGAGTACATGACTGCAAAAAGAAAGCCAGTTCAGAGGGACTGCTACACGGGCACTGGTGTCCCCAGTTGGGACCACACTGTAGGGAATTCTGGGCATGGCAACGTGAACATCAGGACACTGAGAGCCAGGCAACAGACAACTGAAAATTATGCAGTGGAGGCAACTGTGTCAAAGTTTAAGGCAATGTAGTTCTAGAACTGAAGGTTACAATCAAGTTGTTCTTATCATGATTTGGAAAAGAGGGTCACGTTGGTCTTCTCAGAAAGTGACATTGGTTTGGACCTTAATTTAATAAAGAGGAACGGAATAATTCAGCTGAGTATCAAGAAATAGTAAGCAATCGGGTCCTCTGCGGGAGAGGCAGTGAATCAGCCAGAGGCAACACGAAACAGTCTGTTCTCCTGATCACATTCCTGAGCCGAGAGGCTGTAAGCCAGAGGGGCAGAGCTGAAAGATGACTTCACAAAAGCTGTGGTCCTTCAGCCTCTGTAGGACAGCACAGGGTACTGCATTTTCTGCCGCACTGCGGAGATCAGCAGAGCTCCCGGGAGGAGAAATCCTGAGGACTCCCATGCAAGGGATCTTCGGTGCTCTTAGTGCCGTCCCTTGTCTCCAGGCAGGGTGAACTTTTTTTGAACATTTGCCTAAGCTGTTCTTAGCATTTCCAGTGGTGGACAGGATACAGTGCTCCTGGGCAGTGACAATGGGCTGCCCAGGGAGGTGGTGGAGTCACCGTCCCTGGGGGTGTTCAACAAACGGGTTGATGAGGCACTTGAGGCCATGGTCTGATGGTCTAATGGTTAGGAATATGATGGGATAAAGGTTGGACTTGATGACCCTGGAGGTCCCTTCCAACCATAATGATTCGATGATTCTACGATGGTGCCCTCACCTCATTAATTTGTGGTATGATCTCCTTGCTCCCAGGGCTCGTGCAGAACGGTGTGTGTACCCCGCTTTGCAATGGTCTGTTTTGCCCATTTTACCTTTTCTACACTGAGTTACTTCAGTCTTTCCTTATAGGTCACTCTGGTCACCCTCCTCCTAACTCTGCATCCACCATGAGCTGTTCTTACACCTGGACACGCTTCAGTTGCAGTCCCATCAGCCACACACCCAACCTACGAGTGCCCCCACGTGCCTTAGCCATGGCACCCTGTACCTCAGCACCAGCACCACACCTTCCTTTCACAGCAGCAGGACTTTTCTGACTCATGCCCAGCTCGTGATTCACTGTAATCCCGAGGGTTTGCTTTCCAGAGCTGTGGCCAGCCATTTAGCTGCCACCTCGTCATGTGCTGCCTCATCATAAAAAGGGACATCCAGATATTTGTGAAGGTGTCTGCACAACTATTGGTGTTCTGAAAACAAGCGGCGTGACTCATCTGAAACAGAGCTTGTCCTTCAGACAGCAAAATTTCTGGTTGAAGCACAATCTGGGCTTGTAATCAGAAATGAGAGCAGACATTTGGTTGCAGAAACATGAATGTGATCAGTTAATTGACTCAGTGGCTGCGCTGTGGGTTCCCTCTCAAGGCTGTGTGAAGATAAGGAGGTGTGAAGGAAAGCAATGGACCTGCAGCTTTTTTATGTTTTGTCTGCTTTTCACTGTAACCTACCTCCCAGTGATGTGTCTGCACAAGGAGGAACTATAGCTATGTCTAGCCTAGATAAACGCCATCTCCACGAAAAAGTGACTTGACAAATTTAGCAGGGATTTTGAAGCAAAGCCACATCTTTGATACTGGCTTACTCTGGTGCTGTCACCTAAAACACTTTAACACGGGGGTGTTTTAGTGTGGGAAGCCTTGGCTGGTCTGAGGGATTGGAATGAGTCTGATAAACAAGATTAAGGAGCTGGCAGACCATCAGAGGTTGCAGCTGAGAAGTCATCAATCATGAACTAATGATAAACCAATCAACCAATTACCCAATAATACTTGTAAGAAGAAAGGTATATAAGGGCTTGCTAGAACAGTGACAGGATGGGAGCTGTTTGAGCCTTCTGATTATTTGTCTTTGTGTGTTGTGGCTGTCCCAACAATGACATCTTAGTGGTGGAGCTGTAAGATCGAGCCTGAAGTTACCAGAGGATTGCTGTGTGCTTTGGTGCCAGGGATAAACTGGGCTCCTCTGGGGTTGGACTCAGGAGCTGGCACACGAGGTGGACCTCGGTGGGAAACAACCCCAAGAACGCTGGCTTGGTGTCCTCCTGCTTTGCCATCATCTCCCACGTGGCCTTGCAGCCACTACCGCCTGCCCCAGCCTCACGGGTCTGTCTGGGAACGAGAGATCTGGGGATAAGGGATAAAACCCCCCGTGAGGATGATGTATTTTTACAACTTTTCACAGTGAATTCACTGATCTCCCTGTTGGAAACCCGAGTTCTCTGCTGCGAGCCGGCCTGCCTGGAGCTGAACACCCGGGTGCTCCTCAGCAGCACCGCGGTGTAACCTCGGAGTAAGGCACGCAGCCGCACTGTGGGATTGTTAATGTGGCGAGCAAGGCTCGGAGTGGTGACAACTCACTGCTGCTCGGGCAGAAGGGGCGCTGGGTCCCGGGTAGCCGGTGAAGCTGCTCTGTATTTTATTCGGGCACTGGTTTTTTAATACTAAACGGCACCATTTCGGTGTTTTTCACTCCAAACCGCACCTCCGAGCCCCCTGGCCGGGAGGGGCCGGCA
>VZRW01008926.1:168193-185251 GCA_013398125.1 Aegotheles bennettii | reverse complement strand
GAGCTCTGCCGGGAGCCGCCCGGGCCGGGCCCGCAGGGCGCTGCAGCGCCTGGGGAAGCGGGGCCGGAGGCACCAGCGGTCGGTGCGGGGGTTCCTGTGGCGTGGGGAGGCTGTACTGGTTCATACTGGTGCTGCTGTACTGGTTCATACTGGTGCTGCTGGGCTGGGTTCGTACCGGTGCTACTGGGGCGGGGGGGGAGGCGGGGGAACCCCAGCTCCTGAGCCTCACGGGTTCCGTTGTGCTCTCCAGGAGGAAGCGGTGGTGTGAGGCGATGGCAGAGGCAGCTTTCCACCCCCCGCGAAGGAAAAGGAGGGTGTTTGAGTCGTACGATTCCCCCTTCCCCGTGGATGTGGGTGGGAAGGGCTTCAGAGTGTGCCAGGCTGAGATCCTGAACAACAACGTGATCGTGAGGAACCCCGAGGATGTCGAGCAGCTCTACAACAAGGTGCTGTCCCCTCCTTGCACAGTGTTCTTAGTGTTTTAAATGCATAATGCTGGTTAAAATCTGCCTGCCCTTATGCTTCCCTCCCCCTCTATCCTTAGTGATTCTCCCTATCTCCCTCCTCTCCTGCAATCAGTACAAAACATGTTCTGTGTCGAGTGTGAAAAGTATTTCATTCCTATCCCAGTGACACTGTCAGCTAAAAAGCAGCTGTGAGGACCATTGGTCATGTTTATTTCTTCTATCAATATTTCTACAACCTTGCAAAAGCATTTGCTTGTTTTTAAAGCTCGGGGGGTTGGAATATTAATGTTTTATAACTGCTTGTGGAATTCTTTCAACTTCAGAGTGTTTTCTTCTTGAGTAAAATAAAAGCTGTGTTAATACATCAAGCCTCTTATGTCTGTGTACCATTTCACCACCCTTCTTGGGCAGCAGCTTTATCCATCTCTTTATTTTCTGTTGCACATCATTACAGCTTTAATACACAGTTGTTTCCTTCTGCATCTGCTTTCAAAAGTCTGCTGGGAGATGGTGACTGACAAATACTTGGAATTCAGGAAAAACCCCAACACCCTCCACTGGTTAAATCTCCCAGTGCAGGTGTTTAATATTGAACTAGTTGTGAGAAGCTGAGCAACAAGCTTTGGGCAAAGCTTAAATGCTGCAGAATTTCATTTGCTTTTTTCAGCTGATGTTGGCAATGAGCATTTTACAGTTTGGAAAGATGTTTGTTTTGTCTGAGGAGACAATAAGGGTTTGTCTTTCTCTTTGAAGGGCTATTTTGGAAAAGGCATCCTCTCAAGAAGTCGACCAGTGTACAGCATTTCAGATCCCTCACTGGTTACAAAGTGGCAAGGTAAGTTATAAATCATGCACAGAAGAACAACCCCTCTGCTGGGTCAGGTCCAGGGCCTCTCCCTGCTGTGCTGTGTCTCCGAGGATGCTCAGCACCACGTGCCCAGGGGGACACAGGAGCAGGAAAGCTGCTTGGCACATTATCATAGAATCATTATGGTTGGAAGGGACCTCCAGGGTCACCAAGTCCAACCTTTGTCCCATCATATTCCTGACCATTGGACCATTAGACCTCAATTCCCCTGGCCTTCAGCCATTCTGCTTGGGTGCTCTGTAAGGAAAGGTGTCAGCCTGGGGCTTCTCTTTGTATAACTGTCTGGTTTCTCTTGGTGTTAGTCTGTGGATTTTAGTGCCCATGAAATCATGAGGCAAGGGTATGTGGAATTTTTAATCCGCTCATAGCCAGCTACATCTGGTCTGCTCTTGGCTGTTCGTAGGAAGAGCAGATCTGCATTCATCTTCCCACAACAGCTCAGTCTCAATAGACATCACCGGGTTTGATCGTATCCCTCCATAATCATCTTTTTACAGCCTGGGGGAAGACAGTGTATTGAGTGGTTCCTGTTGTGCAGGCTGCTGCCTGCTCTGGCTCTGCTGTGTCCCTGGGTACCGGTGGGACCCCAGTGGCAGAGAGATGGGGGTAGCTGCCAGGCTGCCTCTTACCTCTGTGATCAAAATCATACAAAAACGTTTTTATATGGATGAAACAATGTGTTTTTTTCTTTATACAGGTGCTAACATAAACATGCCTATAATCTCTTCCAAAAAGTAAGTTAATTTAATTAACTTATTCTTGATTTTTTTACAAAACAGATTATTCTATTTATATTTTATCTTGCTGGTTTTCAGGTTGTTGGAAGTATAAATGCTCATGCCTTGCTTCTGTTTCTTTTCTTTGCATTTAACTTACAAATCACATTGGAAAAACTAGGGATAGAGTAGGTGATACTCAGCATGGTTTTTCATGTAAGCTTGCACATATTAATTGCTGCCTAGCAGCCAAGATTGAGTGCATGCATCATAGTGTGGGTAATTAATTTGTAATAATATCAAGTGTAATAAACTTGTTTTTCAGCTGAGGAGGAGAAAGAGAAGTTTCTGGAGCAGGCTGTTTAAAATAACTCTCCCATTTTCTTACTGAATTACTATAATGTGGGCTGCTCTTGAACTAGTATGATACGTAGATGTTTTGCTTTTTTTTTTTAGTGTGCCAGTTTGCACATTTAACAAAACATGGACCATGTGTTTATTTTGTTCCACTTGAATAGTACATGAACTAACTTTAAGAGCATGCAAGTTAGTTACTCTGCTTTAATCTGATGATAACTCTAAAAATTTTACTTTAAATAAATTTAAAAGTTACTCTCCTCCAGCCCTCAGCTTTAGGTAAGCTGAAGAGTAGCAATATTACTACTGCTGCTACTACAGTTATTACTATTTACAGAAACACTTGTCATTGTTAGCCTGCTTTGTGCCAGCAAATACAGCTCAGCTCCCATGAAGGTGTCATTACATTGGTGCAGGAGGTGCATCACCATCTGTCTCAGCAGAGATCCATGCGTGCACGTTAATTACATGGTAATGAAGTGGTAGGAGAACAAGGAGACTGGTTTTAATAATAAGTGCAGCACCGAAGTAGGTAGATTTATTATGAGACTTCAGAGGGACTTTTGTGTTGACAGATGAAATTTGCACTTAATTGTCTTTGTTACCTGGTCTATAATTGCCATGTTAGGAGTTTGATTTGGGAATAAAGACTGTTGTGCCTGAGTGTCTGGGTTTGAGTAAGGACAGGTGCACTCAGCTCCTGCAACCTGCACAGAGTGAGCGTTGATGTCTTCAACTGTATGTTAACATTATCTGCCAAGGAGAAATAATCAAAGGCTCTCTAAAAACTCTCTCATAATTTTGAAGCATATTAGAAATGTTTGCAGCTTTCATCTGTTACCTCACTGATGGGATTGTTGTCATTTCTCAGGGATGTGTGGGTTTGGGTTAAAACCAAGGGTAGTTTCTGCTTCAGATTTTTACCCTGGTGTTTTTGCTGGGCCATTGTTGTTTCAAAGATAGCTAAAACAGGGCTTTGAAGACACTGTTCTCAGTAGTTCTCTGTGTAACAGATGAAGTGGGTGAGCTCTACATGCAAGGCCTTGTTGTGTGTTTTCATCGTGCAAGCTCTGACACCCAGATGTTTTTGCAGGGAGTTCAGGCTCGAGGATTCAGTGGGAGAAGGGAGTTTTTGCCTGGTGGTGTTCTTGCTGCTTGAACCTGCTTAGCAGGGTTCTTGTGCAGTAGGCAGTAATGGTGTTTGTGGCCATGGAGATCTGAAAGGCCAAACAAGGCCAAGGAGGGTGGCAGAATGTTGGTGTTGGGTCGTGTTGTCTGCAGCATCCTGAAGCCTGGAGTTCTCCTAAGTTGTGTGTGTTGGATTTTGCACAGCAGTCACTGGAGCATGCCTTGGGATTTGGTTTGTGAGCTGTGTTGAACCTTCCTTTTTTAAGATGGTTGTTTTTAAGGTGTTAAATAAAGGATGTGACATGTTAGAACTTCTGATTTATTTCCCTTGTTTACTAGGTACCAGTATCACGTTGAGTGGGCTAAAAGTATTTTGCAACAGCAAGGACTTGATGACTCCTCTGTTACCAAAATTCTTGAAAATTACACGAAGCCTGTTGAGCTGCCATTTCTGGAAGAGGATGGAGCTGAACAAACCAGTACTAGTTGCCATGAAATGGGCTCAAATGCAGAAAATACAGAACTTCCCAGCCAGCCGACAGAGACTGGAAGTGTAGTAGCCCGAAGTCCTGAGGATTGGAATGAGGGCTACAAGGAAGCCTGTTTGGAAGGAGATCCAGCGTTTGATCCTGCAGCTGTATGTGGTTCCAAAGAACAGGAACAAGGCAACGTGAGGGAGAGAGCTGAGGTGGCCTGCCAGAGGCATGGTTTCCTCATGCACTGCGGCTGCAAGGCGGAGGAGAGCACTGAGCAAAGGTCTTGTGAGACAGTCGAGGCAAAAGAGTGTGCCCCAGAGTATGTGTTGGTGCAAGAGGAAGAAGAAGGTAGCTTATGTCCTGAAAATAACTCTGCTCATGCACAAGAAAATGTAAGGAAAAGAGCATCCTCATCTTTTAGAAAAACCATATAATCACTGCTACTTTGAGGATTTGGTAATTTTTCCAGTTTAAAGTTTCAGTAATACTGCAACTTTTTCTTGCAGGTTGTCAAGAAGGAAAAACTAGTATGCAGAAAAAATCCATTTAGGATTTTTGAATATTTACAGCTCAGCTTGGAAGAGGTATGTTTGAAGTGCAGTACAAGGGGGTTTGCTTTTTTCTGAAAAGTTAACAATCTGTGTTACAACATAACTCAGTACCTGTTTCTGAAGTGCAGGGTTCTTCTGCGTCTCCTGAGTAGTTGGATTGTCTTAGTCATTAAACTTACTTTCAATAACCTCTGATAATTATGTGATATGGTTAAAAACAATATGTAGGATCCAATTCCATTCACTTTAGGTGAATAATCCCACTGACAAAGAGACCAGTGATAGGATATAAGTAAACACCAGGAATATAGCACTTGCATAAATCCTGCTTAGATTGTGCTGCTCCTAAATGCATTCACGTGTGTTAGTTTGAATATGGAGCATTCAGGAGTCTACAGCACGTGCACAGGTTTTTATGTAGTGCTGTGTCAGTGGAAATGTAAAGGTCATGAAGACAAATCTCAAAGGAAACCTTCAGGCATCTTGTTTGTCTTTATGGCATTAGGATTCTTGTATGAAATGAATTTGAGCCTTTGTTCCTGCATGGACTGTAAACTACAGGAAGAGTGTAGCTATCAGTTAGACTGATTCTGCTTATTTTTTCAGGCCTTTTTCCTGGTGTATGCTCTGGGATGTTTAAGTATTTATTGTGATGAGGTAAGAGATTGGATAAATTTGGACTACTGGGGTTAGCATAGTTTGGCCATGTTTTGGGCTGCTGTTGTTACTGACTACAGCAGTATTTTATGCTGTTAATTCTGAAGGAGGAAACACCAAACAGAGTAATTGGGAAGTAATTCTTACAGGTAATGGTATTTCTGTTTGTGAAATACTGGTCTGAAAGTTTCATGTTTACCAAGGCAAACGTAGCTAAGCACAGTGTTTGTGTAGAGAGAGGATTTTGTTGTAACTTAGGCAGGAAATATGGGGAAATAAGTATGGGAGGGATAATATGGGGAATGCTCTCTTACCTGTGACAGGGGAATTCCTTGGGGTTCATCTGTAAGTATATCAGGGTGCTGTTAATGTAATAACAAAATAATTGAAACCAATGCTTCTAGTTTTAAGATTTGTCAGATTTTCTTTTAAAAAAAGGCATTATGGGGGGGTGATTGTGAGATTCTTAAAAAAAACCCAAAACATCAAGTGGAGCAACAGGTTTGTGTCTTGCATTTAGGAATTCTGTATTGTATTGCCTGAAGTCTGTGCTCTTTGCACAGACTGTGGTGTTTGGTATTTGGCTGTTCTGCACCTCTACACACAGCATCCTGTGTTTGCTGTAATATCCAAGTTTAGGTTGGAGATTAGGAAGAAGTTCTTTCCTGAGAGGGTGGTTGGGCACTGGAATGGGCTGCCCAGGGAGGTGGTGGAGTCACCGTCCCTGGGGGTGTTCAAAAAACGGGTTGATGAGGCACTTGAGGCCATGGTCTGATGGTTAGGAATATGATGGGATAAAGGTTGGACTTGATGACCCTGGAGGTCTCTTCCAACCACAATGATTCGATGATTCTATTGATACAGTCATGTTAATGTGCCTTGGGTCACACAGCCTGTGGTTGTTGTTTTTAGGAGCCCCTGACTATTTTGAAGCTGTGGGAGTTTTTCAGCGAAGTGAAGCCCAACTTCAGGACCACCTACATGGCTTATCACTACTTCCGCAGCAGGGGCTGGGTCCCCAAAGTCGGGCTGAAGTATGGGACTGATCTCTGTGAGTAACCCACAAAAAATGGAATCATTGCAGCTGATGTCTTCCCACCTGCAGTTAGCAGTAACGTTGGGATGAGTGAGGGAGAACATTGCGTATCCAGCAGCTGAGGAGACAGCTCAAAAGGCCTGTTGTTTTGCTTTATGAGGTTAATAATTAATACAGGGTTGCACTGGAATTCCCTTCCCCTCTGAAAACCTCTTCTGCAGTGTTAGCATGACAGTCTCTGGAATAGCAGGTTTGCATCTAGATCCCAATTCACATCAGCATCTGTGTCTCTCATTACTCATCCCATTTAATGGCAGCTGGACTTCAGCTGAACTTACTGCTAAGACTGTTTCTCTGCTTTTTATTTGGGGGGAGGATGGGGAAGGGACTTGCTTGTTTGTTAATGGCAGGGGTTTTCATCTTACAGAAATAATTAGTAGTGTCCATAATCCCTTGCTGAGTAATTCAAGAACGACATTCAGTTCACATCAACATAAACAATACAGTAATGCTTGTCATTACAGGACAATGTGCACGAAGGGAGGTATTTGTGATGGATGCATACAAACCAGCAGGTGTTTTAACACTGCTGATGTGGCTTTATAATCTGGGGGGTTGTATATTGGAGTCTGTCGAGCTTGTGCTGAGCCAGTACCCTAGATCAGTGCATAGGTTTGGCTGGATTCATCACTGTTCGTGGTGCTCTGGGCTGTAGATGGGATTTTGCTGTTGATCACCTGATGTACATGTGAAGTTGATACTGGTTTGTTCACTGTTCACTTCTGTTCTGGCCTGAATTTGTTGTTTAGCATATCACTGCCTTTGGAGTTGTGCCAGACTAAGGAAGTGGGTTAGTTAAAGGCTGGCAGCTCTGCCTTACTCCTGAGCTCCTCGAGTGTCTTGTTCCTTGCAGCACCTTAGGGTTGATATTACTACAATTGCTTATAATGGATAATTTGCACATGGCTGTCACTGGGATGAAGTGCTGCTTGTCCCTTCCCTGACAGGACCTGTGCTAGCCAGCTGTGTAAGAAAAGCTGTGCTAGTTAAGGGAAGTCCCCTCTTACAAGCTCATGACAAAGGGGAGAGGGGGAATGTAACCATTTAGCTCAGTTACAGCAGTCCAGCTGCAGTGAGTCTTGTGTATTCTCGCATAAAGAAGGAGCTTCCAGTGGGTCTGGTGGGCAGTGTGTAAGAACCTGTGCCCTGTGCCTCTTCTAAAACTTGTGGAAAATGCTTGCTTGGAGTAGAAGTTCAGTGGTTTGTTGTGATCTTCTACTTGTACTTCAGTGGCTCGACTCCTGTTGTGAATACAGTGTTAAAAGCATGAGGCTGTTGCAGAAAAACTGTCCCAAAAATTAAGTGTCATTTGGCTCTTCTGTTTTATCTTTCACCCACCACCCCCCTGCCCTGAGTCACCCTGCTGCTCCCCTGGCTTTTCTGTCTCTTCCCTCTCTCTCCACTTGCTGGGACAACTTAATTCTGAGAAAGTGTTGAAGTTTTGTCTGGTGTAATTCAAGCTTACAAAACATTTGGAAATGTTTATGGAGCCAGGTGTTAAACTCGGGTGGAAACTCTGTGATGATCTAACCAAGGTGTTTCTCTTCCATTTCAGTGCTGTATCGAAAAGGCCCCCCCTTCTATCATGCAAGGTTTGAAGCTCCTGTTTCTGTCTAACTTCTTAGTTTCAAACTAGTAAATTGCTCTCACACAAATGTAGTATCTTCACAGGTTGAGCACATATTCTTCACTCAAAATACATTGCCAGATGCATTCATACTGGGAATGCACAATGATAACACAATTTAAATTCCTATAACAGTAGTAAGGCATTAAAAAGTAAAAGTTGCAATGAGCATATTTAGCACTCATATGAGGAACACACTCAGTGTAGTAATTTGGTTTAGTAATACTGACTTAAAAATACACAGTATGGATGATTTATGTAATTGGAGAGAAAAAACTTTTCAGGGATATTCATTAGCTGGTTGGGTTGAACACTTGAGGTAATAAAGGGGTTATAAATGTCAGATGGGCATTTGTAAGAGTGCTGCAAACATCAGCAGAAGGGTGGGGAGGGGAAGTCCAAGTAAGCGTATTCACAACTTCATCTTTTCTCCTCTTTGCCTGGCAGAAAGAGACTTAAGTTTCACATCTTGCTTACTGCATGCTGGGGTGTCACTTAACACCAGTTTTAGACTCATCCTTACGTTTCACAATCTTCCTAAAGCAGTAATTTTTTTTCTGCCCTATCTGCTTTGTTTTCCAGCTACTCTGTCATTGCTGAATTAGTTGATGATAATTTTGAAGGTTCTCTTCGCAGACCACTCAGCTGGAAGTCCTTGGCTGGGTTGAACAGAACAACTGTTAATGCTTCTAAGGTAAGTGTAAGGTGCTGGTTTTAAAATAGCTCTAAAATAATACAAGTACGGCGTAGTTCCAAAGAACAGGGGGTTGGAGTGAGGCTGGGAAGTGAATTCTCTTGTTTCTGGCCTGCTGAAGAACAGGATGAGTTGCCCCTAGGCAAACAAGTTCCTTTTGTCAATATCCAGATGGATTCTGGAAGCAGCTTACTAAAGTCCTGTCACCTGGAGGAACGTTGAAAGTTGTGTGAGGAACCGGACAGACCTGAGGGACACTTGTGTCCTGCTTGCCACTTCTGCTTTTGAAGCCCTCTCCCATCTACCAGGATTTCCTTTTGAAAAGCGAAACTGGAAGTTTCCAAAAGATTTATCTGTGCTAGAGTGGCACACAGAGCTTCCGTGCTTACAGCCATGGCACTCAGGTGCTGTGTCACCATTCTAGCCTATCTTACAGCAGGCTTTGGTAGGGAAAATGAGGTATGCATATCACACAGCTCTCCCCAACGTGGTTTGCAGAAGACATCTTGTAGGAAACTGGGCATCTGCATTTCTGATTCATGTAAAACTTGCACAGTTAGAGATCAGTTGAAATTCATGTTTTCTGTTTCCCAACAGGAACTTATGTTGTGCTATTTGATAAGACCGTCAGACATGACTGACAAAGAGATGTCGACACCAGAATGTATGAAAAGGATTAAGGTTCAGGTGAGTAATGACTTCTCTCCTTTGCCTGGGTAGCTTTGCCTTGAGGCAGCGGGGCAGCAGCTGACTGTAAGAGCCCTCTTGAACTGCTCTTAGCTCTTTAGCACACTTTGGCTTTTGCACACACAGCTACAATAAAATAAAGAGGCTCCTCTGTGCCCAAGGCATGAGAAGCACATTACAGGCTGTTTAAAGCCTTAAGGTCTTCTAAATTTCAGTGTTGCTGCTACTGTGAATGTAAGCATTTGCATGGGAAATAGGGGTGCCTATGGGGACTGTAAGGTTAATCCATATTTAAAAATGAAGGGAGAAAACTGTGTGGGAGGTGAGCTCACCTCAGGAATAAATGTCACTTACTTGAATTTCTCAGTGGTCACACAACACACATCCTTTTGCTGAAGGCTCAATCCCCATCCCTCACTGATTGCCTCTAGGGATTTCGTTTGTTTGTTTTCCATAACAACTGCTGTTTATTATTTCAGGAACTGATTGTAAGTCGTTGGGTTTCTTCCCGTGAGCGCAGTGAGCAGGATGAATTTTAATGGACTGTATAGGAAAAATTTAATTTTTAAAACCACATCTTGTTGTTTTTCACCTGATCTTCTCACGATGAACCAGAACGGTTTCTATCGACGTGCTCAGTTGGTATGTACAAATGCTATTTAAAATGAGGTGTATGTCCTGTGGACTGGAGAGAATGTTGTATGAGTGTAATAGTGCATATGAGGGCAAAAGATTAAAGCTGTGTCCCAATGCAGAATACTTGTTTGTTTCCTTAAAACTTAACTGTGTATCTCAGACTGGTGGCTACTCTGCAGTGACTGGCATTTGTAACACTATGGCAGATCCAGGCGTTAGGCTGAACAGGCACTGCAGCCTGCAGAGCTGCTGGAGCCTGGAAGCCAAAGCAACAAGGGGTCAAACAGTTTTCTGGGAGTGCCTCACGGGTTCTTCAGAGCTGAACTTGGGAATTTCAATGCTAACTTTGATTTGTAGCTCAGCACAGGGTCCTGCATTTCCTCAGAAATGACTTAAACTTGAGGAGTGTCAAGGTTATGTTTTTAAAACCCTGCAGTAATTGCAGCGAGTCAGACACCTTTTGGGATACCTGTGGTACCATTCTTCAACCACAACCTGGCTTTATAGCCTTGCTGAAGTCACACAGGCTTGGGTCTGGGCAGAGATTTGGCAATATTAAGCACTGTGACACGTTGCTGTTGGGTGCCTAGCCCCTGGAATTTATTTTGACAAGCACTGCTCAGAATTGAGGAACTCCCCCCAGGATGTGCAAGGATTTAAATTGAATTCTGAGCACCTTTGCCACCTGAGCTCTCTTTGCCCAGGTCTATCACATGTTGTAGAACAGCCTGGGAGACACCACTGCGCCTCGTGTGGGGTGAGGCACAGAGCAGTGCTGAGCAGTTCTGCCCTGCTACACTGCACACCTGCTGTTTTCCAGCTTTCTGCCAAGATTTACTCATCTAGATTGCAGGTTCCTACACAGGAGGTTTGCTATTGCTGAGCCACAGCTGGAAAACAAACCCACCCACCCAGCAGGTGCTCAACTGTCTTTCAAGCCAGCCAGGAGGTTTAGGCATCAACTACACTGTGCTTTAAGTGTTGCTGCTTTAGATTCAGGCATTGGAATTCCATTGGAGTCTTTGAACAATGGGCTTCTGTGCTTCACCCCTGTGAAGATTGTTCTCTTCTCCCCTCTGCCCTTTGAGAGAGCACCTTTGCTGCAGCAGTAAGGATGCATGATGGCTGGTGACTGACACTGTGCTGGATGCTCTTTGTGCAGTATTCATTCATTCAATCAATCAATCAATCAATTTATTCATTCAGCCTCCTGGCTGCAGGAAATTTGCCAGGGCTGCTAAAAAATCTGTCAGTTGGGGCTGTTGACAGCAAACACCAACCCACAATCTTGTGTGTCTGGGCAGTTCAGAGTGTAAAGCCCTGTCATGAATGCAGGAAACTACACACAACCCCAAGTGGAAGATCTTGTGGTCTTTGCTTTCATTTAATGCAACTTCTGCTTGAAAGATGTTGAGTGGAAATGTTCATTGCAGAACAGCTTTCTCAAGCTGAGCAGGTGCGTGTGTGTTGGCTGTACCTGGCAAGGTGGTGTGTTTCTAGGTGCAGACAGCTGTGCTTCATGTCTCAGTACTGTTGTATCAAATACCTTGCATTGGATGGCTGAAGCCCAGCACTGATGCTTGCCCTGTATGTATATTTACCCATTCAAGGCAGTACTTGAATGGTGTCTGGGTTCCACTGACCCAAACAGCATACCCTGACTTCTCTAAGCCAGACCCCAGCTGAGGAGTTCTGACCTGTCCTCGGTGTGGGTGGACTGGGGGTCTCCAGCAGCAGCCAAATGGCACCTTTCAAGCTGGTTGTCTCTGCTGTGTTGTGTTTTTTGAATATGCTTTTAAAGGAGCTGTAATTCAGAATTCAGTGTGAAGTGGAAGGAGATGGAGGGGAGAAGTGTGTGCAGCTGGAGAGTGCTCGGGTGGCAGGGCAATGCAGCTTGTGCAGGCTGGAGTATAAACTAGATGTGGACAGAACCCTGGTCACTGTACTGCTCCATCCCTGAGAAGACAGGACCTACATCTAGGCTAAACCAGCTCGCTTTGCAGAAATGAGTAAAGGCAAAAAAAAAAGACTTTTTTAGACTACAGTGTTTCAAAAAGATGGCCCCAATTTCAACTGAAGGTGCCTCTCAAATGAAGTGAAATTGCACAAAATTATGGACTGCAGAACTTTGACCTGGGCATATACTGCCATGTAATGCACAACAGGCAAAAGTGCTGTTAGGGGATCATCTTAGTTTAACTTAAGTTTCTTTTTGTTAAATTCTAAAGTTTAAACTCTGAGATAAATCCTGAGGAGCCTGTTGGCTATTACGGATACCAGCAGATACAGACACAAAGTGTTATCCTTTCATACTAAGTGACTGTCTTGGTTTTGTCTTTGTGCAAAATGTAAAGAAGAATTGGAATAGAAATACATCTGGCAAGAATGCTGGATTTACTTATTTTATTTATTAGTAATTAAAGGAAAGTAACTTTGCATGTAGTGAATCTGCACAAAGTCCCGGACTTGGGCTTGCAGCAGCACACAAGCACAAATGCCCTTTTCTTCACCCATCAGTAAATAAATGTGACAGGAAAAAAACATTTTGGTTTGCTACAGCTGAAGTTACCACAGTTCATTTGTTAACACCCTTAATTACCCAGCAGTTATGATTTCTGGTATTGAATGTCTCTGCAGAGCACACCATGGATATAAGCACAACACTCTCCCCTGTGAACAGCTCCCATAGCAATTTCCTGTAGTGTGTATGTTGTATGCACGTTGTTGCATTCAAATGCACAAGTTCAGTTTCCTGATCCTCCCATGATGTGCAAGTTAACGTGTCCAGTTAATTGTATTTATAGCTGCATTGGTAGTTCATGCATCTTAAACCCTGAGATTTGGAGTCTGAAGCCTTCCTGTCCTGGTGCCCGTTGTAGATGTTTTAATACAGCCAGTCATTCCCAGCACTGTTCTTCCTGGTCGGGAAGGGGCACAATGTAGAACTCCTTCGTTGTTAGTTCCTGATGCACAGCAATATACCTGGAAGCCCTCCTTGTCTGTGGGATCACAAACCTCTCTGTAAATTCACTTTTACTCACTTGCTGCCTCCCTTGCATGGTCCGTACGCTGTTGATGAACGCCAGTGCGTACGTGTAGCAGTTGTGCTCTTGCTCGTCATACCTAGAACAAATACCTCATTAGTAAGAGCACTAATCTGCTCATTTTTTAATTTGTTTTAATCTGCTAAGGTTTTACTGAGTGAAACCAGGAAATGCATGCTCGGCAAGGACTATTGCCACCTTCCTCTGATGCTGGTGCTACAATACATTCTGTTCATGGCAAGCTCTCCAGCCAGGGACACTGCAAGCTGTGAGCATGGTTAAAACAGGCAGCTGCAGAGTTTACAATAACAAGTTCTTGTTTTTATACTTACTTGGTTTTTCCCTTGTTAACCTTTGATCTTCCAGGTATTGTTACTCTGTTACCTTGGAAATGCCTTCCTGCAGCAGTGCTGCTAATTGTGTGCCACCATGTGCACCTCTCTCAGCATGGCATTAACTCGGAAGCCTACTTAAACCCAAGCCAATTGCATCACCAACGTGTGGATCCTGTGCCAGTCACACTCCCCATGGCACTCATTTGTTCCAGTTCTGCGAGGACAGAAATGCTGCCTGAACAGGAACAGTCACCATTCAGAATGTTCTGGCCTCTTCTTCTTCCTGCCCCGCTGCTCTGAGCTAGGAGTGTGTGGCACTTGCCTGCCTCTTCTGGGAGGTTGTAGTGAGGCTGGTGTTGGTCTCTTCTCCCCAATTGCTGATGACAGGACGAGAGGAAATGGCCTCAAGTTCCATCAGGGGAAGTTTAGGTTGGAGATTAGGAAGAAGTTCTTTCCTGAGAGGGTGGTTGGGCACTGGAATGGGCTGCCCAGGGAGGTGGTGGAGTCCCCGTCCCTGGGGGTGTTCAACAAACGAGTTGATGAGGCACTTGAGGCCATGGTCTGATGGTCTGATGGTCAGGAATATGATGGGATAAAGGTTGGGCTTGATAACCCTGGAAGTCCCTTCCAACCATAATGGTTCTATGATTCCTTGCACTGCCAGAGTGGTTCTGTCTCCCCAGTGTTCTGTGTTGGCCATGAACAACTTCAGTCATTCATTCCACTCCCTCCCCATAGTGCTGCTTTCCCACTGGCCCTGTTTGCCATCTGTCTGACCCTCAAACTTCTTCCGGCACTGTTTCATCCTCTGGCACTCTGCCCTGTGCTCTCCTTGCCTTGTACTGGCAGTGGTGCCATGGTCTGGGTTGCCCCAGGGACTCTGCCAGGCTTGCCTGTCAACCTGGGGATTTACAAGGTGTTTCTGCAAGATCTGAGGGCTGTGGCTATGAAAAGCAACCCCACGCCCAGCCAGGACAGCTCACCCTGCTCTCCAAACCTTCTGGTTTGTTAAGGGTGTCTGCTTTGGCCTTTTTTAATATAAAATCATAATTTCTGCAGATAGAGCTATTTGGTGTATAAGTGTGCTAGGAATGGGGTAAGGATTTAGTGGGAGAAAACGCAATTTTAGTGGTTTAGATGGCTTCATAATTTGGAAGATATTTGGTGGCATTGATACTGGCATCAAAATTCAACATCTTATCAGCAAGCCTGACTATAATTCATTGGAAACAAAAATTTCAGCATATTTACATGCCCTATGTGAAATTCTGGACAGAAATATGGCAATCCTGCTTTTGCTCCAAAACAACCTTAGTTGATCTTACCACTGAAGTTTGGTTTTTTTCCTTGCTTTTTGTCAAAGTACCTACAAACTGTGTACAAGAACAAATTATAGCTTCGTATTACCTCCAAGAAGATAAATATAAAAAAGAAACCAGATATGAATGATAAAGGGACCTTTTCAAGTGAGCCTTGGAATTCCACCCCAGGATTATCTTTCTTTATCATCAAAGAAAAAAAATTCACTTTCTTCTTTCATTTTCTTTAACAGTAGAATATCAAATTATAGATCTGTTTGAAAAAATATATCAGAGCATCTAATTTCAACAAGCTTTAAATCTTACATGCTTTTTTGTGGTAGAGGTGGACTTGAGATTGTGCAGGCTGTCTTTTGTCTTTGATAATGCCAAGGGTTCCCCAATACACTTCTCAGGACCATCTGAGTCTTCCAGTTAGCATCTCATTTTTGGGAAGCAGGTCTGTATATCTATATATACTCAACATCTCTCAGTAATTTAAGGCACAGGGGACTGTAAAAGTTCCACATCTGTTGACAAGTTCCACAGATGTTTAAACGTTCTAATCTAGGTGAAATTCTTCCACCTCCTGGTATTAGGGAGACAATGCATTATCTCTGGAATTGGGGAGACAATGCATTATCGCTGAAATGGTACAAGCACACACAGGATTGCTAAAACCTGCTTTTGATTTAGTGTGGGATTTTTTCTTTTATTCAAGATAACGTCTGTGTTCATGAACCTCAACACTTGGGCCAGACTTTGGTAGGTGTGTGACCCTGGTGAGCAGTCCCTGGTGTTCCCTGGGAGAGCAGCTGGCTTTGTCACCACTGGTGTGGCAGTGTGTATTTTAGGGGGGGCTGTGCAACTCCTGACACGGGGCAGTAACTTCCAAGGAAAGCTATAAAGAACAAAACATTCTCCTTGGAACATGCTGGTTTAGTTCAAAATCTGTGGAAGTCTTTCTGTATCTAACTATCAGAGGCAGGGAGAGCTGGAAATGAGCCTGTGCTTCCCCTTCCTGATCTTCACAACACAGCAGTCACTTGGCAGTGCCACCTGGGCACAGCTCCATGGCTGTGGTCAGCCCCAGAGTGCAAACACACCTGAAGCTGCTGAAACCCAGAGGAAGGAACAACAGGATTGCACCTGGACCTTCCTGCTTTTGCACTGGGCAGCATGCTCTTAAAGGTAATGTTTCATTGAACAGGTTTGGTCACACACAACTCTTTTGTTGCTGAAGAAAACTTCCCTTAAATGATCTCTTATTTCAGAGCTTTTATGTCATAGAATCACAGAATCATTATGGTTGGAAGGGACCTCCTGGGTCATCAAGTCCAACTTTTATCCCATCATATTCCTGACCATTAGACCATGGCAAATGAGTTTGTTACAGCTCTGAAGTGCTCTCTGTTCAGCAAGGGCAGGGAGAGTCAGGGCAGCTGCCTGGTTTGTGAGAAGCCTGCTCTGAAGGAGCAGGGCTCTGAGACACAACAGCTCAATTTACCACCCCAGACTGAAAACTCCAGAGCTTTCAGACTACGTACCTGTGAGGAAGCCAGGCCTCTCCCACAGAGAATTCCTCTAGGAGCTCATCCCACTGCTGAATCAGCTCAAACATGTCTGGCTGTACCAGTGGGATACTAATGCACTGTTCCCATCCAGTCTGGGACCTGTGGATGCCCTCTTCATCATAGTTGTACACCACGCCTGAAATACAGAGCAGCACATTGTCAGGTCAGAGTCAAATCCATATCCTTTTCTCTTTTCCAGGTGATGAGAGCTGCTACACACTCTCCATGCTGCTGTTTTTCCTCAGGCTGCTGTGCTATGGCTCCCCAGCACTGCCTGCCTGTGGCTGTGGAGCTGAACACGCAGTCTGTGCTTTTACCAAAAACCTGTTCTTGTTTTTACAACATAATTTCAGGTGGCTTTTGGTAACCAGAGCAGCTTAATGACAACCAGGCTTCTTTTTCACCCCCCTGAACCAGACCATCTTTATGTCAAACCCCTGCAGTGCTGTTTTGCAGGGCTGCCCGACCCCAGCAGAGCCCGATACCGTCTTTAACGGGGCTTTTTTACACGGTGGGTTTGTTTGTTTAATTAGGGGCATTTTCAGAATTAGCAGAAGCTGCTTCAGGGAGCATTCCCTGTGACTCTGGGGCAGGCAGCCTCGTGTCTCCCGTGCGGGGAGGAGGTGACCCCTCAGTCCCGGCCCTGGGGTGCTCCGGGGCCCCGTGCTCGCTGCTGGGAGCCCCGAGCAGCGCCTGGGCTGTTCCGAGCTCCACACGAAGCCGTTCGGTACCGCCCAGCCCAGCCCGGCTCCGCCACCCGCGGCGGGGGCTGCCCGCGGCGGTACCGGGCCCGCAGGGGGGGTCCCTGGCGCCGTCGGGATCCGCTCTGGGGGCGGGGGTGAGGCCG
>VZRW01008926.1:112911-166678 GCA_013398125.1 Aegotheles bennettii | reverse complement strand
CCCTGGGGCCGGGGCTGCCCGGGGGTGGCAGCGCTGAGCGGGGTCTGTCCCCAGGTACTTCGTGCAGGGCGTGTGCCGGGAGGGCAGCAAGTGCCTGTTCTCACACGACCTGTCCGCCAGCAAGGCCTCCACCGTGTGCAAGTACTACCAGAAGGGACAGTGCGCCTACGGAGCGCGGTGCAGGTACGGGCACGGGGGGGCACCTGCAGGCACCTCTGAACCCCGGGCAGACAAAGGTGGAGAGAAGAAACCAAAGGGAATGAAGTAACACATCACATGGGAACAGCCCCTGCCCTGAGCCAGCCCAGCCGGGGCCCCGCGGGTGCAGTCACCCCTGCCTTGCCCTCAGCAGGGATTTCACCCCACAGGAACTGAGCTTTGACTTTCACACCTCTTTTAACCTGGTTCTCATACCCAGCTGAGACCATGGAGTGGTGCTTGGCACAACCCCAGGCACCGATCCAGGCTCAGGGGAGAGTGGCTGGAGCTGCTCAGCAGAAAGGGACCTGGGGGTGCTGGGTGACAGCAGCTGGGGAGGAGCCAGCAGAGTGCCCAGGGGGCCAAGAAGACCAATGGCATCTTGGCCTGCATCAAACACAGTGTGGGCAGCAGGAGCAGGGCAGGGATTGTCCCCTGTGCTGGGCACTGGTGAGGCTGCACCTCGAGTGCTGGGGTCAGTTCTGGGCCCCTCACTGCAAAAAGGACATCGAGGGGCTGGGGGTGTCCAGAGAAGGGAACAGAGCTGGGGGAGGGACTGGAAAATGTCTGATGGGAACGGCTGAGGGAGCTGGGGATGTTCAGTCTGGAGAAGAGGAGGCTCAGGGGGACCTCATGGCTCTCTACAACTCCCTGAGAGGAAGGTGGAGTGAGGAGATGGCTGATCTCCTCTCCCAAGTAACAAGTGACAGGACAAGAGGTAACGACCTCAAGCTGCACCAGGGGAGGCTCAGACTGGATGTCAGGGAGGGTGATTGGGCACTGGAATGAGCTGCCCAGGGAGGCGGTGGGGTCACTGTCCCTGGGGGTGTTCAGAAAGCCCACAGATGAGGCCCTCAGTGACCCAGGTCAGTGGTGGGCTTGGCAGCCCTGGGGAGATGGTTGGGCCTACTGACCTTGAAGGTCTGTCCCAGCCCGTGGCTCTGTGGTGTTGCTCACGAGGAGCACAGCGGGCATGGGCTGGGCACAGTGGTGGGCACAGTGTGCTGGGGTTGTACCCTGCTGTCTGGCTGGAGCTGGGGGCACGGGAGCCATCTGGGGGGGCACATCTGGGGGGCACATCATGGCCTGAGTGTGGGGCCAGGAGCAGACACAGGCAATGTTTTTGTGGCTGTCAGAACTGCTGTAGGGCCCAGGTGTGCCCCTGGCTTGGCCAGGCTGGTCTCCTCACTGCACTGATGGCCTCTGCTGGGCTGCTGGAGCACATCTCCAGGGCTTCACTGAGGCTTTCGGGTCCTCTGCTCTCCTGCATCCAAACACTGCATCCCCTCCTGTGGGTGGGAGCAGAGGGTCCCAGTGTTGCTGCTGGTGGGGAAAGGTCATGGAATGCCACTGCTTCCTGCCCGGCAGCTCGATGCTGCTTCTGAGAAATGCCAACAAACCTATTAGCATGAGGGGCTGGCCAAGGTCTGATTCATGTTATATGCACATGAATACACTGGAATATGCACAATGTACACTGGAATGGGCTGCCCAGGGAGGTGGTGGAGTCACCGTCCCTGGGGGTGTTCAACAAACGGGTTGATGAGGCACTTGAGGCCATGGTCTAATGGTTAGGAATATGATGGGATAAAGGTTGGACTTGATGACCCTGGAGGTCCCTTCCAACCATAATGATTCTGTGACTCTATTCTATGAATGGTGTTCCTGCAGCTCTGCTGGGTGTCTCTGGAGTAGAAGACACAGGTGTGCATCCAGAGGCATCCACTTTTGGAGGCTGAAGAACCTTCTGGTCTGGCCTTGAGAGACTGAGCTGTGCACTCAGTGTGTCAGGAATCCTCTAAAAGCCCAGAGCTCTTGGGTTCTGTTCTCTTCAACTCTTCCATGGCTGTGTGAGCTCACCCCTGTGACCTTGTCTCTGCCCCCCAGGTATGACCACANGCCGCTGCCCTCGGCCGCGCTGCGCAGCCCCTGCCGCCCGCCCGAGCTGGGCACCACCACCCGCCCCGGGCAGCACGGGGCTGGCAAGAGGGAGAAGAGGACACTGGTGCTCAGGGACAGAGGTGAGTGGGAGGGGGTGTCCTGCCCCCCCCCCCCCGTCCCCCACCACCCCCCTCGCCCCCCGCCCNGGGCTCCTGCCCGCTGAGGTGTCCATGCTGGAAGCACCAGTGCCTGCTGGTGCCTTCTGACCACCATGTGCTGCCACCTGGCTGCTAGCCTGGTGAGCCCCAAGGATGGGGCCTGTTTGGGGGCGTTTTGGGGTGGCTTTTTTGTTTTGATTTGGGTTTTTTGGTTAAAATAGCTCTGCCCCTCAGGTCGTCTTGTGCATCTTGTTCTCAGTGCAAGGGCACTTGAAATGGTGAGGAACCTGGCTTTTTTGTGCCTGGCTCTGTGTGCTCTGTGGAGGGCTGTGCCAGCCTTTGGCCACACAAGCAGGGGGACATTGGTCCCTGCCAGGCCGAGGAGCCACCCCCACAGTGCTCCTGCCTGTTCTCACCCCCCCATTGTCCCCGTGGGAATCGAGAGGACTCTTCAGCCTGTTTGTAAACAGAGAACAGCTGAGAGACCTTGAGATCCAACGTCTCAGTAGGCAGTTTGTGAGAATCCTTGTGATTTGTGAGCAGGAGAGGCTTAGAGATGAGGTTTCACCGAGAAGAAGACTTTTTAAGCCAGCCCTGGTGGGTGTGGGAAGAGCAGCTCCGTGGGGGCTGTGCGGTGCCTCGCGGGGCTCACGTGGTGCTCCTGTTCCCCAGATCTGTGTGGCTCTGGGGAGGAGAAGCAGAAGGCCGCTGCCCCCAGCGATGCTCTGTGCTGCAGTGAGCAGAGTGATGGTGTGGAAGTGAAGCCCCACTCGTACCTGGAAGCCATCTGCAGCGGGCTGGAGGAGCCGGTGGCCGGGAGCTCCTGCGCTGCCGGGGAGCAGCTGTGCCCGTACGCGGCAGCGGGCGCCTGCCACTTCGGGGAGCACTGCCTGTACCTGCACGGGGACGTGTGTGAGATCTGTGGGCTGCAGGTGCTTCACCCCTTCGACCAGGAGCAGAGGAAGGCCCACGAGATGGTAATGTTGGTGTGAGAGGGGGGTGAGGTTTGTGTCTGGTGAGTGAGTGTGACCTCCCTGCTGCGCAGAGTAATCCTGGAGTGTGGCACCTGCTCTGGACCTGCATTGGGTGGGTTGGGGGTGTTTGTGCAGGACCTGGTCAGTGAGGAGCACTGGGGTAGCCTCACCTCTGACACTGCTGGAGCTGCAGAGAGCACTGAGGGGCTGAAATGTGTGCCTGAAGGTCACGTTCTTAAAGTGAAATGGTGATGATGAAGGGTAGGAAGGATCTCTTAACGATCACACCGTGGTTTTCCTGCGATAGATCCTTCCCCAGGCACTCTGTTGGACAAGGGGCAGGCTGGTCAGTGACTGTCTCTCCTGTGACAGATGTGCATGGCGAGCTTCGAGCATGACATGGAGAAGGCCTTCGCCTTTCAGGCAAGTCAGGACAAAGTCTGCAGCATCTGCATGGAGGTGGTGTACGAGAAGCCGTCGGCCTCCGAGCGGAGGTTTGGGATCCTCTCCAACTGCAATCACACGTACTGCTTGTCCTGCATCCGGCAGTGGAGGTGTGCCAAGCAGTTTGAGAATCCCATCATCAAGTAAGTTGGTGTTGGGCAGAGCCCCCTCCCTGCGTGGTGTCGGGGAGGTGGGTGCTGAGGGCTGCTGTTGGGTATGGAAATGGAGCTGGTGACAGGGTACTCTGGAGCTGTGAGCATTAATGGAGCCATTAATGAGGGCTGAGCTCAGAGATTCCTGGTCCCAGTGCTGGGACATCCCAGGATGCTGGGGAGCAGCTCTGAGAACCACCCTCAGGAGCAGCAGGACACACGGGGTATCCTTTGGTGATGGTTTATCTACGTGCTGCCATCCTGTACGGGAAGAGCTCAGCCCTTTGTAACTTGGCCCCTCTTGTGGCACTGGTGGGGGGACAAAGTGCCCACATGTGGACTGGAACAGCTGGGACCTTGTGAACCAGTGTGCAGAGCCACTGGCTCCACTTGTCCTGTGTATGTGCTTCACTACTGGATTTGCCTCTAAGCTCAAGCCGAGTGTCCCACTCGTCACATGTTATCTGTATCCAAGATGCCTTCACCTTCTGGCTCTGTAAAAATGTGTCCCAAACATGTTCCTCCTCCAGTGAGACGATTCAAAACATCCAGTTAGGGCGATTTCCTTTCTTGAGTGTCTCTCTGGAGACTCTCCCAAACCACAAGCATGCTGAGGAAAAGGTGGGCCATGTTCTCAGTCAAAACAGGCTTTTCTGCACAGCTTCCATGGCAAATTCAGCTGAAGTGAAGGTCACCTCGTTGGGCCGTGAGCTGTGCTGGGGCTGAGCTCCTGTTGGATGGGCACCACTGCTGGTGGATCAGCAGAGGGGTCTCACTCAGGCTGTCACCTGTCCCTGGGCAGTGCTGTGGGTGGATCAGCAGAGGGGTCTCTCGGGCACTAACAGGGTGCTGCTGTTGTGTCTCCATCCACTCAGGTCCTGCCCCGAGTGCCGTGTGATATCCGAGTTCGTGATCCCCAGTGCCTATTGGGTGGAAGATCAGGAGAAGAAGAACGAGCTGATTGAAGCGTTCAAGCAGGGAGTGGGGTGAGTTCAGTGAGCACAGACACTGAGTGTTGTTCCTGGGACACACACCCAGGCTCGGTCAGTCAGGGTGCTGGTGTTGAACAAACCATTCCACAGAGAGCTCTCATCTCTGCTCACACCTCTGTGTGACTTGGTGACTTCCACCAAAGGGGCTGCTGAGTAATTACAGACTAGAGATGCTTCCAACTCCTGTGCCCTGAAGTGCTGAAGCTGTCTCAGTTCGCTTGCCCAAACTCATGGCTTTCTGGTGGCCCCTAGCACAGAAGTGCCTGGAGGCTGTCAGCCACCGAGGAGAGCCGGTGGGGAAGGAAAGCAGAACAGTCTCTGGGAATAGGGGATGGAAATTCACAGGGCTTTGGGGATGTGTGCTGGAGGTGGAGCACACTGCATGCATGGAACTGCATGGAACTGCACGGGGGTGGAGCACACTGCATGGCTGCACTGCTTTTGCTGTCTGATAAGGATTTGCCTGGTGCTGGGAGCACCAGGAGGGGGCTGCTGAGGGGGGATTTACAGCAGCCTGGCAAAGCTGCACCTGCCTGGAAGGTGCCAGGATCTGGGGCTGGCAGAACAGTCGGGTGCCAGTGCTCACCTCCTTGCTCACCCTTTCAAGGGTCAGCAAGCAGAGCTGTGCTTGGCCTGAGCGAGGGGTCACTGTTGCTGAGGGTTGTGCAGCTTCGTCCTGTGATGTGAAGGTGGAGCAGGGGCAGAGCTTGGCCGAGCCACAGTCCGTGCAGCCGTTGCTGCTGGCTTGGCAGCATCTCATCAGCTCCCCATCACTGCTGTGACTCCACAGCAGAGCTGCTGGACACAGTCCTGCTCCACTGTGTGTTCAACCCAGCATCTCATCAACTTCCCATCACTGCTCTGACTCCACAGCAGAGCTGCTGGACACAGTCCTGCTCCACTGTGTGTTCAACCCAGCATCTCATCAACTTCCCATCACTGCTCTGACTCCACAGCAGAGCTGCTGGACACAGTCCTGCTCCACTGTGTGTTCAACCCAGCATCTCATCAACTTCCCATCACTGCTCTGACTCCACAGCAGAGCTGCTGGACACAGTCCTGCTCCATTGCCTGTTCAACCCAGCATCTCGTCCTGCAGACAGGCAAAACATGGGGATAAAGCAAATCCCTTGGGTTAAACTGTGGCCCTTCAGCTGCAGCTTGTTCCAGTGCCCCGTTGCAGTTGTGGGTGCTCATTCTGATGTGTGAGGGCTCTGAGCTGTGGGCAGTGAGCGGCACTGGAAGGCTGGGGCCAGTGCAGTTCTGGTGGCCACGTGCCCAGCCCGTGGCACAGGACACAAAGGGGGTTTGCTCAGGTGCTCAGCTGAGGCCAATCCACTGTGTTGTAGGCAGAAGGCCTGTGCCAAGGGACCCTCATGGGCAGCTCTGCTGGCAGCCAGTGTCACCTGAGGGTTTGTCTTGCCTGCAGTGAAAAATGTGACTAAAGGGGAGGCCAAACTGAGCGGGGTCACAGCAGCACAGACCTGTTCTGGTTTGGATGCCAGGACAGGGCAGAGAAAGCCAGACCTGGAAGCGTGGAAGTCGCAGACCCCCCCGTGTTCCAGACAGAGATAAATTCATTCTGCTTTTAATGCACTTTTAATCACATTTCCCACCCGTTTGGCTGCTCCCTGCCTGCCCAGCAGAGCTGGGTGTGCTGACGGGCACTGCTCTGCTCACCGAGGGCAAGGGAAGGGCTGTGGGGGATGAACTGCACCTGCCTCCTCCTGGCCAAAGGCAGTAACTCCCTCTCCTCTAATTAAATCAGGAAGAAACCCTGCAAGTACTTCGAGCAGGGGAAAGGAACGTGCCCATTTGGAGGGAAGTGTCTTTACCTCCATGCTTACCCTGATGGGACACGAGCTGAGCCTGAGAAGCCCCGGAAGCAGCTGAGCTCCGAGGGCACTGTGCGGGTAAGGGAATGTTCCAGCCAAGTGGAACTGAAAACGTGTTTTGACTGTGAAGTGTGCCCCAGAAATATGCTCCATCCCATGCACGGCCCTGGAGAAGTGACAAGAGCATCCCTCAGCTTTCCCTGGGGCACAGGTTTGGTGTTGGGGAACGGGGAGGCACCTTTTGTTCAATAGCAAACATTTATTATTGTTCATTTTCCCAACCAATCCTGCTCAGGGCAAACCTTTCTTCAGGGGAATTCTGCCCCTAAAGCTTTCACCTGCAGTGTTAAAAACTGCCCTGCCTGCCCGTGCACTGCTGGCAGTGAGACCAGACCAGCTGGAGGGACCCTCCCCAAACCCAAGGGTGGGAGGGAGGTGGGGCTGGGGGTTAATGAGGGTGCAGCTTATTAGTGCTGCCAGAGCTGTTGGTACTGGCACAAACCCCACTTCTCCACTTTAGACCCTTATTTCCAATTAAAAAAAAGACCAATAAGGGTTATTTAGCCTGGAGAAGAGGAGATTGAGAGGAGACCTTATTGCCCTCTACAACTGCCTAAAGGGAGGTTGTAGTGAGGCTGGTGTTGGTCTCTCCTCCAGAATTGCTGATGACAGGACGAGAGGAAATGGCCTCAAGTTCCATCAGGGGAAGTTTAGGTTGGAGATTAGGAAGAAGTTCTTTACTGGGAGGGTGGTTGGGCACTGGAATGGGCTGCCCAGGGAGGTGGTGGAGTCACCGTCCCTGGGGGTGTTCAAAAAACGGGTTGATGAGGCACTTGAGGCCATGGTCTGATGGTCTAATGGTCAGGAATATGATGGGATAAAGGTTGGACTTGATGACCCTGGAGGTCCCTTCCAACCAGAATGATTCTAAGAGAAAATACTCTGAGGCCCCTGTGCCTGGTTCATGCTCAGCCAAGTCTTCTATTGCAGTTCTTCAACTCTGTTCGTCTGTGGGACTTCATTGAGGACAGAGAGAGCAGGACAGTGGCCAGCACGGACGACGAGGTAGCAGAGCTTGGAGAACTGTTCATGCACCTTTCTGGGGCCGATGAGGATCCTGCTACTTCCCAATAAAGCAAACTGGAGGTCCTGTGGCAGCCCCCCAGCTGTTCATTTAGCCATGCTTTTACTTCTACAGCACAGTTAGGATGAATGTACCCTGTGGTTTTCTTGTGCAGTACTGGTAAAGTTTTCAGATAGCTTTTGTATGGCAACAGAAATACTAAAATATATTTAAGAAGTCAAATGGATTGCATGGCAAACTCCCATAGTCCCCGGGGGGCTGTGTCCCTCCCTGGCCTCACGTGTGCTGTGGCGTGCGTTGAGTGGTGGTGTAAGCACAGCTCCTCTCTTTCCATTTAAAGCTTAAGCTGTTGAACATGGGTGCTGAATCTATTTTGGGTGTTTCCCCCCCCACTAACTGTGTATCTACACCAACCCATGGGGAATGAGGGCCAGTGCAGCTGCTTCTTCCTTAAAAAAGGAGATGTAAGAAGTGACGTGTTGTACCTCCAGGTAGCAGCTGGAGTTCAGAATCATGTGCTGTGTTGGTACAGGGAGGGACCCACACATGGTGCCTGTTCCTGCCCTTGGTGCTCAGGGGCAGGAGGGTCCCTAGGGCACCCATTGGAGAGCAAACACAGCTCCACTGCTGGACACACTCAGCTGAGCAGTGCCAGGGTCCTGGTCCAGCTGAGCTGACACAGCTCCCATCTACAGCCCCCATGGTGCTGTAAGCAGTTACTGTAAGCAGGTATTTGAACAGTAACACATTTTTCTTCAGTTTAACCAGTTCAAATGTATTTAAACTGGAAGGGAACCCTTGACTCAGGTTAAATGAAGTAGCCAAAAATTGAATGAAGTAGCCAAAAATTGAATGAAGTAACAATAACGTTCTGCTTTCCTGTCAGCAATCTTAGGATTTGCAACTCTGCACCATAAATAATTCTGGTTACAAAGGGAAGGATTGGTTTTAGCTGCTGCTTCCCTTGACTGGGGCTGGTGGCTACTCCAGCTTCTCCCTCTCCCTGTGGCTGTGGCAGGGGGACAGACACTGGTGCAGCACTGGCGCAGGCTCAGCGTAGCCTGGTGAGGCACCAGCAGCTGCTCAGCCACCCCACAGTGCTGCTGGCTGCCCCGTCACCTCCAGCAGCACCATGGGGACCAGGCCCAGCTCTGCATCCATGGAATTAGAATCACTTCAGTTGGAAGCTTTAAGCTCATTAAGTCCAACCATAAAATTTGTTACTGAATTTTATTTTTGTTAAAAATTAAATTCCTGTTTGTCTTGCAAAGGGAAGTTGGGGGTTGAGTGTGAAGTTCAGTGTAAGAAGTTAATTCTCCTAACTCTGCAATTAAACTAAAAATTCCTGCTGGCCACAACTGGCCAGGCAAGTGGCTTGGGCACCAGGGATGGGCTTGCTCTGTCTAAAGCCTCATTAGTGCAATTCTCCAGTGCTAATTACAAAGATGTAGGGAAGTGCTGTCTCACTCAGAGGTGAAGTACTGAGATGAATGTTCAAGATACCCCAGAATACTTCAGCCTCCCCCCTGAAGCTCATTTCTAGAGAGAAACACTTTCAGTGACAAAATCTACCAAAGACAGTCCATGGAGAGGCTGTGCTTTACCTTGAACAGCATCCTCCTGCTGCACTTTGCCCCAGGAAGACAAAAGCCAGGTAACAGTAGTTTGAAATGAAGACAATTTTTTTTCCAAGCTACCTGGGGCCAACACACAGAGAGGTTTTCATTCAGAGCAGTAAGGTTTTGCAGCTGACACCTTCGAAATTCTTCACTTAGCTTTCAGCTACTTTGACATGAAGTGCTGGTCAAATGAAGCCTTTTATCAAAAAATATTCTCATTTGTCAAGAGACATTTACCTGCTTTCAATCTTAGGCAGCAATGGTTTCTTCTTGGAAAGTGGAGCAAAAGTAAAAGCCACTTTGTTTCTTTTTTTTTATCCCTAACATATTTGTTACTGCAATGCAGGTGAGAGAGAGAGGACCTTAAGAGAGGGGCTGCAGTTAAAAATACCAAGATTATTATTAAAACTCATGCAGAACTACATGGACCAGTTTCCTTCAGCACTCACTGCTCAGCCTTGTTTTGGTCGTTCTCAATCATCACCTAAGGATTCATATTCCACCCTTCTGGTGGCACCAAACCACGTTCCAAGGACAAAGAGCCCAGGCTGTATTTTTTAAGTGTGTGCCTGGCTGATGTGCTGTAAGTTCCCCTCCTCCTTTCCTAAGCACTTTGAGCTCCTGCTTGCTGCAGTGGGGACACTACAGGCACGAGCTGCTCATGTGAGCACCTTGCCTTGCCTGACAAGGGCTGGGCAGCAGTTGAGGGTGAGACCCCCGTGCTCACAGACACCACCCATGGGTCAGACAGGAGCCCCACACCTCCTGCATGCACAGGGACACAAAATCCCAGGCTTCTGTTCTGAGAATGGGAACTTGGCTTCCACTCTTTCCCTAATGAGCTACTTAAACAGAATGGTATTTAAAGAATAAATTCTTAAATGAAACCACCTATTTTTTGCCATCTGTGGAGTTCAGCCAGGACAACACATTAACTCCTGCCTCAGCAACAGGGTCCCAGGAGACAAATGCAGAGTGCTGCCATTAGGGGTCCATCAGCATAGGTACCTTAATAGTAGATGCTGCAATTAAAAACCATCATGTGATGGAAGCAATCAGAAACCCACAGTTATCAAATCAAGTGTGTTTTACTTGAACTGCTATTGCCTATCCTAGTCACGTTTAAAAAAAAGCTCCAGAATGTAATTTCTTGAGTTTCCAAATCTCGATGTATGTGCCAGAACTCCAGCTCACTACATTAAATGATGCCATTGAATCTTAAACCTAAAATTTAATTTATTTTATTAAAATAAGATAATCAGAGGAACCTTGGCTTACAATAAATGCATTTTCTCAGGAGCAATAAAAACAAAATTAAAACCCAAATCAGCAAGAAAAACTGTATATGCTCAGTTTCCTCTTGATAGTGCATCTCTTGGACGACAGCTTCAGCTGGGACGAAGCCTCCGCTCGCTCTGCAGAAGGACACGGGTGATGCTGCTGAGCCTTTCTCAGCCACAGAGCCCCTCTGCGCTCTCCCACCTCACTGGGCTGCAAGGAACAAGTCAATAGTACCAAAGTAAGCTGCTGAAGTTACTGAAGGTGACCATAGCAAGACTGTAGCTTCCTTCTCTGAGCAGTAACAGTTCAGAATATATTCCATTCTTTTGCAAGAGTTTTTCTTCTATGTGCAAAACTATTGCAAAACTATTTTGTGTTGAATTAGCACTTTAACTCATTTCATTGGCTTGATGAAAGCTCTTAGGCAGGAGCTGATTTCCAGAAGGTTTTTTTTTCCTCTCCCCTCAGTCTTGTCTGCAGACACCCATTTCAGGCACAACTCCCCCAGAGTGGCGATGGCACGGGGCAAGCAGGGGGCACCACAACACATTGTCCTTCCCCTGGTGCCCCAGTGAGCCCTCCTGGCTGCAAACACACCAATGCATCAAGGGGTTCAAACCAATCCAGGGACGCTGCCGAAGGAGCAGCCGTCGCTTCTGGGCACGGGGAAAATAAGGCTCAAGTGCATCTATTAAAAAAATAGTAATAGATCTCTTGATTTACAGTCTGTGAACTATCCCAGTCAAAGAAACTGTAGAAAAAGGCAATGTGGAGCTGTGTCCCTGCAGGATGAGAACTGCAGAAATCCTTAGCAGCTTGTTCTGAAAACTGGGACGCAGACGATCCTGCTGGCACTGATCCTGTCCACTGAGGCATTGAAAGCACAGCTCCTGCTACGTCTGTTCCTCCCCCAGCACCGGGGAGGAGAGGGAGGGAGCAGGGCCCTAGAAGACAGGCAGTCTCGTGGACGTTAATGTGCAGGAGTTGATGTCCTCTGTGTGGGCGGCGCGGTGCAGGGACGGCTCGGAAGCGCTCCGGTTGATCTTGGGCAGGGAATGCTGCAGCAGCTCAATGGACGACAGGATCTGAGGGACACAGCAGGGTTAAGGGCAGGCTCCTTGGGCAAGTGGTGCTTTCTACTGACATCAAGCCCTGCCCTACTGTGGTGCTGAGCAGATCTTCAAGAGCAACAGTGCACTGTGTCAAGGCCCTGGGAGCAGCTCTCTGCAACGCTCTGGTTTGCATAACCAAACTCTCCTGTGCTACAAGGGGTCTCAGTGAGTACTTTCATGGCTACAAGGGGTCTCAGTGAGTCTGAGGGTGGGAGGAGACCTCTCATTAGCTGACAGACACTACAATCAGTTAACAAGCATCTGCACAACTCCAGCAGAGTAACAGGGACACAACTGTGCTCTCTGCCTCAGTCTGTTTACAGAACAACATTTAGAGAGAACCTAAACAACACAAGTTATGCCTGACTGTAACAGCAGGAAGTTGTTCTTCCAACACCCACTGATAGTTAATTCCAGCTATTTAACGAGCATAAGGAAGTACCCTCACCAACCCTCACAGTGATGGGAAAAGGTGAAGTGTCCTTTGTGAAAATACCAAAACTTGCTGCATGAGTTTCCCATCCCCCAGTGGATTTTGTTTGCTTGTTCACGGTTGTGGGGAAGGAAAGGAGGAATGGTCTCTCCCTTCCCTCAGGCCTACACTACAGTGAAACATAAATACAAAGATAGATTTTATTTTTATCGTGTTAGGGGTTTTTTTGCTTATCTCTACAATGGGCCAGCTGTTGGAAACAAACTGCCCTAGTGTCTAACACCACTTCAGCCCACATGCACGGTGTTTTATAGTGACCTTACAGGAACTGTGCCCAGTCAGAATCACAAACTGCCCAGGGGAGCTGGGTTGCGAAAAATGCACATATGCACGAAGACAAAAATAGGAAGCAGGCTGCACTTTATATAAACCAAAAGTTCTACCTGTGTAAAATGTTTACAAGTAGCTATTAGCACCCAAAACCACCCCAAAGCTCACACGCAGAGACACACTCACTTGTGGGAACAGGGGTCGTTCCTCCCTGGCTTTCTTCAGGCAATCTGCTACGAGCCTCTTCATTGCCTTGGGGCAGTTCTTGTACAGTTTGCTGAGGTCTGGAGAAGCATACCCTCGGCCAACCATGAAAATGATCTGGAAAAGAACAAGCAAGTAGCAGAACACCAGGGCTGCACCCAGTGTTTGGTTGGTAGCGTCAGTGTCCCAGGGTGGCCCGTGGGGTGCCACACAGATGGGCCCACAGCAGCCAACCAGAGCAATGGTCCTGCCTCTGTGTCATGTACAACACGATGCTCAGCAGGGGAGGAGCTGCTGCACACACTGCTGAGGGGCTGGAGATGATCCTCAGCTGAGCAGACACCAGCAGCCAGCCAAGCTGGCCCAGCAGCCTCATCTGCCAGCACAGGAGGGCTCCTGGGCAGCTCAGGAGCACGTGGCAAAAGGAGAGGCACAGCCAGCAAGTGGAAGAGATCTCATAACTACTGCAGCAAAGAAGGAAACAGGGTTTGGTTCTGTTTGTTTTGAGACAAACACTAAGAGACCTTATCAGTGCTGGGAAACACCATTTCTGGTTTAGTTCAAGTCAATACGGTCATCGCTGAGGACTTTCATCAGACTTCCAGTAACCTTAACAGTTGACCATATAGCACTGGTGAGGCTTACCTGGTGCCATGGTGGTAGGTTTGGTTGGTTGAGGGGAGTTTGTTTGAGGGTTTTATTGGGGGGAGGAGGGATACACACAACTAACTCTGCTATTTTTTCAACTAATACTGTATCAGAAAAAAAAGGTGACTATACTGCTGCTGAAATAAGGTCTCAGCATTGTCCTCCAGGAAATGTCCCTGCCCAGAAAACTTACTTGAGGGTCAAGTGCCACGTGATTTGCAACAGTAATTATTATTAAAGCTTGCATATAATTTCAGTATTATGAGTTCAATACATTCCAATACCCAAATTTGTAGACAACATTAAAATAAGAAAAAGATTCCTTAACAGAACTGGCCTCTTCTGCATGGAATACAGACTGTAACATGATAGCATACTGGAATCTAGTGGTCTGTCCCCTTACACACACACTTCTCATTGTAAGATCTGAGTTTAAAAAAAAACACAACAAAACACACAAACCACAACTGAGGATCCGCAGAACAGGGTTCAAAAAGATCTGACAGCCTTGGGCTCACGCCCTACAGAACGAGCTGGCTCCACAGTTGCCAAGCCAGAGAAGAGCATTCCTGTCAGGAGCACAGCTGAGGTTGCTGTCCTTCACCTGCTGCTTTACCATTGTTGGCTGGTTGACCCAGAGAGCACCACTCGGTAAGGACCAGGTCACACAAACCAACATTCAGCACAAGAAGGTTTGACAACAGCTACCATGTTTTTTTCCCTTAGTTACTTAGCACATAACCCAATCTCTCTGATAAGAACAGCATGTTTAACATCAAAAGGGAAATTTCACATAACCACAGATATATAAACCAAGATATACTGATGCAGCAAAAGCTTTAACCCATGAATAAAAATAACTGCACCTAAAATGTTTACAAAAAAGAACTTTTTTCCTTTGAGTGACTGTCTCTGTCAATATTTAAGCACACATTCAATTGCACAGATTTACTGCTGAAACAAATCACATTGTAAACACAGCACTTCAGCTCCTGCTTTGCATTTGTCTTTATTTTGCATTTCTCAAGGACAAAAATATGCACTGTGCCCAGAAATCAATGCAGCACCCAGTGAGTGTTTCTTACCTGATCTCGGTTGTTTATGTGGGAGTATGGCAACTCTCCTGTCATTAGCTCATATAATACTATTCCATAGGAGTAGACATCTGACTGAAAACTGAAGGGGTTGCTGTCCTGCATCCGTATCACTTCTGGTGCCTGGAGGAGGAAGAAAAAATGAGCAATATTAATAGAATTTAGAAATGGAAAGGACAAGAGAAGGGGGAAAATATCTGGAAAGTAGATAGAGTGAGCTCAGGCAAAAACGAGTGAACAAGGACACCTCAAAACCTTGGATGAGTTCTGCCTAAGGCTCTGGAACAGCTCAGGCAGTGCTGCTCTGCATCAAATTAAAAAAATCCATACAACTGAGAGTAAACAAAAAAGAAACTCTTTAAAATGAGTGTTTTACCTTTAGAAAAATTATTACTATCCTGATTTGCAATATTACACTGACTTTTGTTAATCTGGCATACAACTGAGGGAGTCTCTCACTGTCAGTTCTTAAACTGGTATCAGCGTTAAAGGGGGAAAACGTAAAATTCTAATCCAGGCTTTCTCTCTTGTAAAATTGGTACCAAGACATCCCCATGAAGTGTGAAAGGCAGATATGGAACAGCATCTCCTGCAGATCAGGGAGGAAGTGCAAGAGCATTCTCATGTCTTTGCCAAACAAAGCAGAGCCCTGAAGCTGAAGAGCTTGCACAGAACGGCCCCAAATGGGGCAACACAACACAACATAGAAACCATCAAAGTATCTTCCCTGGTGACCAAGACTTTTCCTCCCCCAAAGAAGTCCCTCAGAATTACTGAGCAAAGTACTTGTTAAAGTACAACAAAAAGCCAGGAAGAGATTGTATCAGCTTTCCAGGGAACATAAATCACCTCCCCTCAACACCATGACAGCTCTGCAAAGGTGGCCCATAAATGGCTGAAATGGAAAACCTGCAAAGGGCAGAAATGCAGGGTTTTCCCCCAAGATCTTTCATGTACACAGACATGCCATTAGGGAAGTTTTAAATCCTTTCATGGAAAGCTGTAAAAAGCCCTGGCTTTCTGTAGTTTTGTTTAAAGAAGAGACTGTTTCTGCTTTTGTAACTTTGTCATGGGTGACTTTATGGTCACAGGCAGCTCCTGGCCAAGCACCCTGACACTCCTGACCTGACCTCAGGAACAAGGAAGGTCCCAAGCCCAGTCATAAAGAGCCAATTTTTAAAAAGGAAAACCCATTTCAGGTGACACCTGCAGCCTGCTCAGTGCTACATACTGAAAGGTTTAAAATGTGCCAGCCATTGTCACTTGGTCACACCCCCCTGGAGCTGCTGCCTGCCCTGTCCTGCGAGCTGGGGGATACTGATCAGTTCATGTTCTGAACCTCAGGGGTCTGCACAGTGCTACAGCTCGAATGACAGGTCAGCAAACTGTTTCTTTTGAGTGCCAAATAATTTTCATGCTGCTCTTTAAGCTGGTAGCAGGCACCGTTCCACTTTTCCCATTTACTTAACTGGAGTCTCACATTTGAAAAGTCCCTAATTAGGTTTTCTCCAAGTGAGTTGTGGAAGGAACATTGTGGAACTACCTTTTCAGTTCCAGCAGAAGTTAAGCATGAAGGCAATTGTTGGGAACATCCTCTCAGACAAGGACCTTGCAGTGCTGCTTCCAGAAGAAACTCCATGAACGTTACAGTAGAACTTGAGAGCTTCTGTACCTGAGCTGCCATTCATCTGCTGTGGTTCTGAGTGGCCCCCCAAGGCTGCTGGTGCAGGGTGTGAAGCAGCAGTGGCCCTCACAGCAGTACTTTGCTGTGTATTGAACATCTCACCACAGAACTGAAGGCAAACTGCACTCACTCCCATCCTTCAGGCAGCATGCTCTGCCCTGTCCCCAGCCCAAGCAGCCAATGTGCCACCAGCAAGTGTGGGGGAGAAGGGACACTGCCAAGTCCTGAGCATGGAGCAGGGGAAGAAGAGGCTGCAATGAGGGATGTAGAGAAAGACAGGGTCTCACTGGTCCCACAAAGCCACCATTAAGCAGACTAAAGCCTGCTCTCCTGGGGAAAGGCAGGATTAGGGCAGCAGGAACAGCTCCCTGCAGCTCCACTGACAGCCCTGTCCCTGCCCCAAGTCATTTTAAATAACTCCAAAAATCAACAGCAGAATCCTTTGGTGACAGTGTCTGCTTTGGATAGTTGGACACTCCAGCACCTCAGTCTTCAATTTTAACTTGTCCTACAACTGGAATAAGAGCCTGCACAGCACTAGCAGGGTATGCTGATTCATACCCAGCATCCAACTGACAGAACACCTCTCACAGGGTGAGAGCCAGCTCTCGACAAGCAGGGAAACGTTTTGCTCACCATCCACAAGATCGAACCAGTGGGCTGTTCCACCTGCTGAGATCCACTCCACCTGGATTTTACAGTTGCCAGACCAAAGTCTCCTATTTTCACTGTGAGGCCTTCATGAAGAAATATATCTGAACATTGGTTAAAGAAATCCTGTAGAAAACTTGAGTAAACAATTCTGGATTTCACTTGATAACAAAGTGCCTGGTTAGGTCATCTCCAAGGCAAGCCAACTTCCAAGAACATGGCTGATTGTTTTCTTTTAAACCTGCTATGAGTTGTATCTCAAACAGAGGAAAAGTAATTTTATGGCATTCATATTTACAGAGTTTACATTTAGGACTAAACAAGCCCAGATGTTTCGGCATTGTTTGTACATTTATCTTTCAGGTGAGTTAGGATAGAAACCAACTGTGTTAATCAACACCAGTGAGTGCAGGTAACTGGTGCCAAGAGGCAGACACAGGGAGGAACAACACAGAAGTCATCACAACTCACAAAAACAAAACGGAGAAAAAAAACAATTACAAGTAGAAACAAAAATAAAAATCAAATCTATTCATGTGAAGCTCTCTGAGAGATCTCCTGAGATATAACTGTGATTTAACCATTTCAACTGGAAATACACTCGCCCGTACTCTCCCTAATCCAGCTGCTCCAGACTTGTCTGCTCGGGTCAATAGCTCATGTTTTCCCTGTTGGGGTAATTCTAAGACAGCATTTTTCAGTTTCATTTAAGAACATTTTAAGTTCAAAGAGATGATTCAGAAATACAGCCACAACAGACTCCCAGTTCCCAATGCCACGTCAGGAGAAGAGTTAATTCTGACTATTTGTGTGGAATAAATTATCAGGAATCACAAACTCCTGACCACTTCTATACTAAAATGATTATTTTTGTAGCTCAACTGAAAATGGGAATCCCCTTACGTTATGGAACTATTTTGTGATGACATTTGCAAAACATCCTGTCCACATTTACACCAGGGAGTTACAACTCACACTGCTGGCTCAGAGGGTGCCACTTTGGCAGTTTTGGGCAATGTTCAAAGGCAAAAGGCATCAGTTCACAACAGTTTTACTCCATGTGCATTACTAAATTTATATTTTTGCAAGTAATACGGGGTGCCTTTTCTTGAGTTTAAAGTCAGGCTTTTGGCTTCATTTCTGTCCATCATGCAAAGGTCTTTTAAATGTATGAAAACTCTGTGGGGAGCAGTGCCCAAACCCACACGTGCACACATACATTGGCACATAACATACACATAACTCCTGTTGAGTAGAGTGCAGTTCCTNAAACCCACACGTGCACACATACATTGGCACATAACATACATATAACTCCTGTTGAGTGGAGTGCAGTTCCTCTCCAACACAGCATTTGGATAACAGAGAATTGCTTTAAACACCACTCCAGACACTTCTGGAGCACAACTGCCACACAGCTTTTCTCACCTTTCTCACAGCACACGTGTCCTATGGGAGTCCTTGTTAAACAGTAACCACTTGCTCATCAAGAAGACTTACTCATTAGTAGTTACATGCACATGAAACAGCTATTTCAACCCCCCCGAAAGCTCCATATTAACAACAAATCACTCCCAGGTAAAGGGAACACGCTGAAGCCAGGCAAGGATACTGTTGGATTTCATGTCTCTGTGGATGATGTTCTTTGCATGTAAATAGCTGCAAAAGAAAAAGCAGGGAAGCACTGTTATGCAGGCTGCTCACAGCAGCTGAGCCTGCCAATTCCCTGGCAGACACCGAGACAGTTCAGCACACACTCAGCCATCTCACAGCCCTCTTGCCTTAGGCAGTTTATAGGATGCACCCACTTTGGGAGCAGGGAAATGTAGGGAGTGCCAGCACCCACTGCCCTGTGCCCGACAGAGCAGGAGCCATGCAGTGGGTGGATCTCAGGGACAGAGAGAGCAGCAGCATTGCTGTGTAATGCCCCAGAAACCCGGGTGCTGCCCCCATAGTGTGCATGAGATCTGCACACTATGCTAAGGGTTACTTGTCACAGACTGCTCTCATTTGCAGCCACAACACATGTCCCAGGTTTGCTGGTGTCTGACTAGGAACCTGGGCCCTGATCTACAACATGGCTGGGCACTGACAGCACCTTCTATGCTACAGACACCAATGTGTTCAGGAAGAGTAGTGAGGGGGTCCCTGCATGAGCTCAAACGCCTGGAGAATGCTTCCAAATCTATCTGTGAGTGTGAGCCCTGTAGCTGTACAACAGAACAGCCACCCCTCACCTCACACAAGTGCTGTGAGTACAAACCAGCATTTGCCAAGCACTGCAGTGCTATCATAGGTAACACAGGAAGAGAAACGAAGTTAACTCTTTACAGAACAGGATCTCATCTAGTGCACTACAGTCAGACCTCGAGCTACAAAAGATGATAAACACAGCCAAGCAGACTGTGCAGTGACTGGTGGTCTAACGTGAGCCAAGGCAAGAATGCACACAGAAAAAAATACCAAATGGAAGTGAGAATGCACCCAGCAGTGCTGAATTAAGGCCAACAAAACCTTTACTCAGCATATGATTTTCACCCATCACATTTGAGCGCAGCAACTCCACACATTGGGGTTTGGGGGAGAGAAGGGAAACACCACTCAGGAACTGGAACAGCCAGAGTTGTTTATCCTACTCACTCCATGCCCTGCGCTGTCTGCCGAGCAATATCAATGAGCTGGAACATCTGGAACTTGGTCTCTTGGACGTGCAGGTGTTTATACAGACTGCTTCCTTCACACCACTGCGTAACAATGGCCAGATTATCTTTAGTCATGTAGCCCATAAAGAGCAGAATATTCACATGCCGAGTCTTCCTAATAGAAAACAGCAGAAAGAGAAGTTAGTACCTCTACAAAAAATGTTTTCTGATTCTTTTAGAAAGGCATTCCTGGCTGAAGGAACATATTTTAGCTTTTGAGTCCAAATCCAAGAGTTTCCTGCAAAATGTTTGCGAGGCGGATGTGTGAGTGAAGTTTGTTCTTAAAAATAATAAAAATGGGTCACAGTTGCCAGTTTATAATTTTCAAATATAAATCAGCCTATTTTCTGCTTTTTAGTTAAAATACCTCCTTTTAGTTCCACGGAAGTTACTTTAAAATCGACCTTTAGGAAAAAGATGTCATGAAAATTCAAGGATTTTGAAATTAGTAATCAACATTCACGCTAGAAAAAGTAGCTGGAATAACAGAGATCACCCTGACAGCTGAGAAAAAGTAAGTTTCAGGTAGAAGACTGAATCTCAATGGGAAACTAAAGGGTCATTACAAACTGTGAAGGAGTTAAGATGAGAAGATAGCTCTTGTATACTCTAACTGGTTCAGCTTCAGGATTAACATTACAGATAGTTAACTGAACACTACAAAAACAGCACCTGAAAGCAGAAAACAGCTATGGAGATCAGAGTACACAATTACAAACAAAGAAAGGAATTATGCTGCAATTTCAAAGGGTACAGTTCAAGTATTCTGTCCAGTGATGAGAATTATGGCAGAATTTATTAATCCTCACCTTTTAGTGCACACCAAATGTGACCTAACAATTATGCCAGTGCTGTTTATCTGGACTTTCAGAAACACTGATGAACCACTGCAATCCTCTTGAGTTATGACTGCTGGCTCACAGCTCCACAGCAATACTCAAAAGTATCACTACATGCTCTCTTTTTTATTCGCCTCTGAATATCTGCTTTTTTTGTCTATCAAACACAGAACATTGGGCAAGACAGCTTAAAGGAGGAGCTGTAGTCAAATACAGACTTGGAATAAGAGAATTTAGCAATGAAACTACAAACTCACCTTAACACAGCCACTTCATTTCTGAAAGCCTGAAACTGTTCCGGGGTTGGATCTACAACCTTCAGTATCTTCACTGCTACATCCCCTGAAAATACATTTACCATAAAAGTCACTAAATCCACAACTTTTTCTTTTCTTTCCAAAATAGCATTAATTTACATTACACTTAAAATTCCTAATTTGTGCACTGTATACCTCTACTAATTGGGACATAGGTCAAGATTTTCCTGCAGACATAAGAATTTCCATAGTACCAAGCAATTCATTTACCTGAATTTCAGTCTAGCAGAAAAAGTCTTTAATTGCTCACATTTCCCTTCTATTTTTTAACAGCTATGGCTGGCTAGAACGATATGTATGCTTTTTGCAAGATATGAAGCTACTAAAATCTCAAATGGTTGTTGAAAAGGAAGGTATGTTAGTGTAGGTGCATTCTCAGCACAGTATTGCAAGCACAGTCACATAAGTCTCTTGGCTTCCAAACAGTATCCAATGTTTCATCAGTTCCCCTTTTCTATCCAGCTTTAGCACACATATATATATACACCTTTGTATTTTTATAGAATTACATCTTAAAGTTTATATATATATATATACATACACACACATCCTTTTTTAATATAAACTTTATATATAAAAAAACTTTCTAGATTTAAATACTGCTAAATTTCAGGACCAGGAGGGATAAATCTTCTGTCCAGGGATAGCCAAAAAATAATGAAGGATATAACTGCTTTTAGTATTTCAATAACAAACTTGGGGACTACAGAAAGCAGAATTCCTTACTGTTCTTTAAGCTGATACATTATAAAATTTTACTTAAAAGCTTTATTTGAATTGCTTTTGGTATCAGTGCTTGCTTTACCTTTCAGTACCAGTGAAAGGGTCATACAGAGAGCAATGTATGATGATCCAGGGCTATCTGCTTAGAGGCTGTTTCCAGAGAATGAAACTGGAAAACCTTTACAGTGCACATCCAGAAAGCAGCAGAACTGAACTCATTCAGAAAAGGTATGATGGTGGGATGAAGCTGACTGTTCTAACAAAAGTAAAAGCACTGAAAGCAAGACCCAGGGCTCAGTGAAAGAAGTGAGCACCCCATTCATTTTAAATATGGGTGGGCAGCACTTCAGAATTCAAGAGGGGGA
This sequence comes from Aegotheles bennettii, assembly GCA_013398125.1. Classification (NCBI taxonomy): domain Eukaryota; kingdom Metazoa; phylum Chordata; class Aves; order Caprimulgiformes; family Aegothelidae; genus Aegotheles; species Aegotheles bennettii. The sequence goes on along the minus strand of VZRW01008926.1, from coordinate 144,958 downwards.
CAGAGTTGCCTTGGCACTGTCACAGCAAGACAAAAGCAGCTTAGGGAATCTGAAACTTCACTCTTAGTCCACATGCAGTCAAAAGGTTTGAGAGGTGCTATACTCCAGCACAGGCTTATCCCACAGTTTAAAGGCTGCTGCCACTTAGCATTACAGAATCATCACCCGTTACAAAAATTCCTGGAGTGACAGATTTCTCTGCTACCCACCACTGATTTTCTTCTTCTTAATATGGCCTCTTTTCAAAGATGTATGTGGAAAAACATGTTAGCACATCTCTGAAATGTAATGATCAACTGAATACATTAGGAATGCTAACCACTCAATTAAAAAAATGTTGCCAACAAAGCATGAGAAGGAAATGCAAATCGGCACTTGAAAGTCTCAGAGTACCCAGAGTGAACTGCAGTACCTCCCACTGGAGTTATCAGTTGCTTAATTTGCTGTACAATTTGAAGTCATAAAGATGCACAAATACTGAACACAAAAGGATACATTTTTGTTCTTCCTTTAACTCCAGTAAATGCAATACACTTCCTAATCATCCTCTAGCACCTTCATGAACAGAACCATCTCCCATTTGCAGTATGCATCATGTTCTATAACGTACAGATCTCCCTGCTCACACACCAGAACAGGAGAACACAACTGGCAGAAAGACTACACTTCCCTAAGACCAGCAAATCCCAGGCTTTGAAGTGGCCAGTTCCTACTGCAAGCCCTCTTGATGTACAATGCAAGGCCAATAGATGGATGGTCTGCCAACAACTGAAGTACGTTGCTATCAGCTGTGCCCAGACAAGGCAAGGATGCAGCACCTACTGACTACAGCCCAAATGTTCTCCAATTATTTTTCAGTATACTCTCTATAATGGCCCTTGCTCCATGGATGAAGAGATGTTTCTAACCTTACACTTTTTTTAGGCTTGATGGCATTTCCCAAGCAGTTTTCTCTACAGAAACAAATACACAATAGCATTTGTTTTGTTTAGCAGCAACCTGAAGACAAATCAGCTTCCACCACCCCCCAACCACCCAAACCCTAGAGCTGATTACCAGGGTCAAGGGGGAAATGGGAGTGTTTATGATAGGTAGTCTTCCAACCCATTTAAACTGCCTTGCTTCTCTTTCCGTCTTTTAAATTTAGAAGCATGCTACAGGACACTACAGGATCCACATGGGGTCTGTAACAGAAGTGGTGCAAACACGAAAATTAGTACTTAACCATCAGAACAATCTGGAAAAATCTGGAAGTGCAAGATACCTGTTCAACAGGACACGGGCTCCTCAGAGCCAGACTGTCCCTGACACTTCATTTTTATTTTGGAAGACTGAGTCAGGGAAGCTTGTTGGAAACCCAGTACCATTTGCAAATAGTTGTACACAATCTTCCACAGGTGCTCTCCAAAGGTTCATGGCAAACAGCCCTTCGTAGCTGGGCGTGTTAGGAAGCCCGACAACTCTAATTTGATCTTGAAATGTATTTATTTATTTTAATCTAGAAGCTTGCAGCAATCTGCCCACTGCAATTAATTTCATTGAGCTTTAGCAAGACATTTTTATTGCTGCACTTGTACTACTAGAATAGGTTATCACAAAAAAGTCTGCAGTTCCACTAATTGCACAGTGAAATCCCAGTTTCTTCAATTCTAAACAGAAAAGACTTGCAAGAAACCTTTGTATCTTTTCTGACCACACCGTGGATGATGGTTACATAAAATTTAAATGTTAGTAATTTAACTGTGACTTTCCTGAGAGATCAGGAAAACTATAAACAGCAACCATAAATAAGAGAGTGAATCTCCTCGCCACCGAGCTAGGCAACAGCTACACAGCCATCTCATGTGCACACCTGAGGGCTCCTTCTAAATATTTCCTGTTCCAACACACCAAAGTTCTTGATACAGGAAGAGTTGCAAATGTTTTATTAAATATTAATATTAAATTCTTATTTATTACCCTGCTTAGTGAAATCTGACTTATTTTCCCTCTTGATTTCTGTGTTCCATTTCACTTATATAATAAAAATCAGTTGAACTGTTCATGAACCTTGCTTTTAGTGTACATTTTTGTTGACAATATTTGGGCTTTAACACGTGCAAGTATTTACTCTTTAAAAATAGAGGGTTGAAGTAAGTTTCAAGATTTTTTTCCGCTTATTTTATGACAATAATGCTATTTAAATCAGGGCCTGGATAGGTTTGTGTGTGTTTCTTTTCACATCAGAAGCCCTGAACTGGGAAACTAATTCTGTAGTTCTGCAGTGTGCCTCTTTTCCAAAGTGTTCCAGCTAACTTTGTATTATGAACTCTCACATTAACCATTTTTTCCTTAGAAAAACTCCACAGTAAAAGCAATTTATGCTTATTTCCTTTCCCTGCCACTTTGAAAATAAATATGCTAATTAATCCACAGTGGTATTAAAAAAAGGTAAACATAATTTAACATCTGCCTGTGAAATTTCCCACCTAATTCTGCTAATTCAGTCCTGCTAATGGAATGTGAAGTGTCCTCGGAAAACAATCTGTCGTAGAAGAGGGTAACAAAGAAACCAGTGTTGGCTCCAGTATAGCGACCATGTAGATTGCAGTTGTGAGATTCAGATTTTGATGTCTGTTCTTTGCCTTAATTTCCCCACTGCTAATATTAGGACGTTAATATTTCTCACCTAGTACCTTTGGTGACAGATAAGCTCACAGCACCTTAAAACGATTTTACCTTTATTCTGGATTGCTGTCCTACCATATCAACATTTTGAGAACCACTTGTCAAGAACTTACCATGCCATTTGCCTTTGTAAACTGTTCCAAAAGAACCTGACCCTATTCTGGTAGAAAGCATGACTTCACTTGCTTCTATTTCCCAGTAATAACTGGAATCTCTCTGTCCACGAGGCCTCTGGAACAAAAATTGACACAGCCTTTAACTATTTAATCAAGTATATTACATATACATACCAAGAATGAAATAACTTCCTTCATACAAGTCTAAGATACACCAAAACCTTGAGTTTTGTCCCACAGTTTGGACCTTTGTTTTTTTTCTCTCCTCAATTTGTGAGGAGTGATGGGTTTGTTAACAAAAAGAAAAAAATAGTTTTGCACTAGAAACTTAAACCCCAATCTTAAATCTTAAAAGGAACAAATATTTTATAATCAACTACTTAAAGACATCTGAAATACTTAAGAAACTTACTGACTTCTTCAGAATTACCATACTAAAATGCAGGAAGTCAATTTACATATCTAAAAGGAATAAACCAAAAAGATGAGAGCAGAACTCTCAAATGTGTAAGTGACTAACAACTGAGTTCCACTGAGCAACTGTACTTTTTTAAATCCTCCAAACCTTCAAAAAATTCAACATATTATTCATTATTATTCTAATTTTCCTTTCTTTCCTCCCACTCCCGTGTTTAAATCAAGCCTTTGAGGGAAAACTTGCATTTTGTTAAACCTGTTTTTCCCTGACACATTCTGACTAACTTCATTAAGAAAATTCTGACACTTCCTATGGAAGCTCTGTCAATACAGTTCAAATAGCGATAATAAGGCTAACTCTAAACATATTAAAAAATAATTAAGAAGATGCAGCCCCTAAAGGTTTGGAAAGGTAATCCTTCAATCTGTACTGAAATAATTTCACAATACTGTCTGAAATTAATTTTCAATCCAGAACACTTTGTTCTGGGTATTTATAATGCAATAGTGCTATCTTTCCCTAGTTAGTTAAATCGTACCACTATTATATGCACACAATGCAGAGCAATCCAAGATTACCACCAGTTTTTATTGACTTCTAAGGACAGAAATTTATTCCAACACACCATTACTCCCAGTCTAGTTCAACATATTTAAAAAAAAAAATCAAATATTGCCACACTTACAATTTTGTTTTTTTCTTGTGTATTAGATCCAGGGGCTCGCTCTCTTTGGGCTGGGACTGGGGTTTTAGGCTGGGACCAGCCAGTTGGGCTCATATTGTTAGGACTTCCAGACAGAGCAGAGGGTGAGGCTTAGATTTCAAAGTAGAAGAAAAACAATTTATGAACCAGAAAACAAACACATAATAATATTATAAATTATTTCATTTTTGAACCCATACCTGATTCACCATGGCTTCGAATTGCATCCTGAAACAGAGAAGATGGATAATGAAGTTAATAGATATACAAAAGAACAAGCAGGAATAGTGTTGAGATTGTTCCTGACAGTTTTGGTCAAGTGTGACACAGCATTGACCATCAATCCCCAAAAGATGACAGCTTGGTTATTTTCCAATTACAAGAACCCAATATGCTAAAACCATGCAATTTGTGAATTCTACAAAACACTGAAAATACTCACAGCATATTGAAAGCTATTACTACCAAAAAAAAAACAAAGGAAAGAGGATAGAAAAAAAAAAGACATGGACAAGAAGAAACACCAGAAATACTGTCTGCATTCCCACCACTGGACTTTTGTACATGCTTGTATTCCAGATGTGAACACAGCTCCCGTGCTGGTCCTGTGTCTCTATGGGACAAGTGCTCAGAGAGGTTTTGGGTACAAGTAGGAAAACTTTTAAAAGCCTCTAAAGTATTCCAAATCAATACACATTTTGAAATATCTCTACTGTACTATTTCAACCCAAAAAAGGCTGTGTCTAGTGCCCTAACACCTGATTATCCAAACCTTTTGCCCCAGTGTGATGGTATCTGAAAAGCGTGTTCTTACACAGGTCACCAGTTGGTACAGTGCAACAACTCTCACCTCATGCCACAGGCACTTTACACCACAACTCTACAGCCATGCACAAGATGAACTAAGCTCTGACAAACATGACTTTACAACTTTTCTCACCTGCTATGCATTATCCCAAAGTACATACAGGAAAGGTAAAATATCCAGGTACTGTATAAGTACAAAGCAAGAACATGCACTACAGAAATGTTAAATACTGTCAAAGTTAATAGAAGTCAATTCAAACTTTCTAACTAATTAGTAGAACAATAAATACAAGGTTTCATAGGAGGACAGAACAAGCCTACATTCCACCATACAGTTTTCAAATTAACTCAGATCTCCTTAGTAAAGATTCATTTATGAAATCCATCATTTTAGCTGGTTAGTTGCATTCTCCCTGGCTTGGCTCTACAGACAGCATTCCTGCAGAGTACCTCTACTCCACGCCTGAGTGGAGTAAAATCTGCATGAACTACCAATGAAGAACTCTTGCAAGTTACCACTTTTGTCCATTTGGAGGACAATAAAAACCTTTAAAAACCTGAATTTAAACAAGTGATGAGTTTTGTATATCAGCTTGAGAGTGTAACTGCTTCCAAGTAAGTTGGGAAAGGATAACTAAATAATTTCAAGTTGTTCTCATACTTCTGTATACATAATTCTTATTAAGAAAGAAGTGTTCTTTGGAGTTGTTTTTACACCACAAATGCTCCCATACACAGTGCTGTAGTCTGTCACCTTTACTTTGATGTGAAATAAAAATAGTACATCACGTTCTGAAGATTTTTGCACAGTTATATTCAACAAAACAGTTTCCAGGGGGAAAAAGCCACACAATGCATGTTTGAGAAGGTTTTGCTTTAAAAACTGTGTGACCAAAAGTATCTCTAATCCAAGACTCTTCAAATTCACAGCAAATTTCATAGTGGTATGGATTCATCCAGCTAGACTAAAAATTAAGCTCTTCTATCAATTTGCCCCTTTAATTTGTGTCCTCAATATTTAAATATAAACATGCTATAAATATTTTCATCAAATCAACTCCAGATTAAACATTTTATGTGGACACTGCCATGGCTTACAAGTTATAGCAATCCTGTTAATCACAAGAAAACAAAAGGCACCAAGAAAATACCTACTCTTCCCCTCAAACAAAACCGTCTGCACCAGGAACTGGGAGAAGCATTCAGGCTGTTATTCTAGGCCAACAGGGCAAGAGATGAAAGAAAAGAACAGAGGAAGTATAAAAAAAAATTTTTTTAAATTAAATGTTAGGATAAATGAAAGGAAAAGTAACCTAAGTTGTTTGATATATGATAATTCAGTGCAGTAAAACTTTTTAAGTATTCCTGTCCAAACCCTGGAGTTCACTAGTACCCACTCTTTGGCAAACCACTTTGTTACAGTGGCCTTTCTCATGTCATACTAGAAGGTCTCCACTACCTTTTTTGTGATGGGTCTTTTTTTTTTTAACTAAGCCTTTAAGACATGAAAGCTATTTTTATTCACTCCCTATGATACTCCAAAGAGCCAGAATAGAGAGCATTTCTGTCTTTACTGCTGTGTATAAAGAAAGCAACCTCTCCTTAAAGGCTCAGCACACTACAAAGTTTGATATTTCATATTCTCTTTCTTGAGTGCTTCACTATACTTTGTGCCATAAAAGATGGTCAGCCAGGCTTCCAAAGCAGCAAAAAAGGCTGTAAGCCTAAGAAAACCAAAGAGCAAGGGAGGGTACCTCTCCCCATAGAACCCAGCTGACACAAAGCTTCTAACCAAAAAGGCTTCATGGGGACACACAGTGCACTGTTCTTCGGTTCCCAAGGTCCAGGGGACTCCTCCAGCACATTTCAGAGTCTTCACATTTTGGAGAAGCTATGAGCTACCAGCTGAAGGTGCAAGTGAATTCAGCAGCCAAAGGCTTTTGCCAACAGTGCTCTCTGAAGTCCTGCAGGTTCAGCACTTTCTCTCTGCCAGCCTTTTCTCCTCACCGCTCTCTTATTTTGTTAAGGTTGTCACAAAAAACAAACACAAACCACTTCACACCTGACTTCAAAGAGCTGTCTCTCACTACTGCCAGTCCAAGGTAGGAGAAAAAAAAATAAACAAGAAGAAAGTGCTTGAAAGCAAGTAACAGCAGAAATATCCTCAGACATGGACAGCTTTAGCACACAAGCCCCAAATCGCTGTTACCATACAGGTAGAACAAAAACCATATTGCCAGTAAGTTTTGACTTGAGTATTCCAACTCAGAGAACCACATCCAGTCTTACAGTGCCTGTAGTCTCATTTAAAATAAACACCAGCCCCCCAACAAATACAGATTTTTAACTTTGAAAGAATATTTTTAGGCATGCCTAGTAAGTATTTCTTCAGCAAAAGTGAGCTTACTTGCTTTTCAGATATGTGAAACTCGATTGTTAAGATCCCCCACATCTTTCCAGGCACCAAAAATCTACTTAGAACTTCAAAGTCGATAAGACTGCAAGAAGGAACTATGAACTTTCTATGCAAGTGTGTCACCTATATTCCTCGTCACCCAGGAAGCAAATGACAGAAAGTGAAAAAGAAAAACCGAACAGTGACTATTAGATGGCCAGTCACAATTTCAGTTTAACTTTATGCTATTCCCCCCCTCCCAGCATTACCTCAATTATCCGGCTGTCTACAGGCATTGTAGTGCTGACCATATGGACATTTGGTGTGGATGTGGATCGCTGTCTTTGGGAAAGAGAGCCCTCAGAGGAAGGATTCGATGTGTTGAAGGTGAAGGCATGAGGTGTAGAATACCTGTGCTGGGAACTGAGGAGGAAAGGGAGAGAAAGGGAAAGTTGTGGTTATTTTGGCCCCTCTAGAAACTGAAAAATACAGTTCAATATAGCCTGTCCAAAAGCAATATACACAGAATTCCAACACAGGAAAAGTTGGGACTTACACACTAACTAAACTATTTGGTCAGCTGAATCATTGCCAGTTTCACTTTGGAAATATATTAAAAAAACCTTGAAGATCTTGTCAACTCATGCACTTATCTTGCATGTTTAATGTAACTCTGTGATTTCTGCAATTGTAAATTTTGCCATAGTTCACCTCAATCCCCATCAAACCGCATTTAACATACTGATAAAATACTGGCTCTGCTGGATTAATCCAGGTTTGTGAAATTGAAGCAAACTGCTCATTTCAAGCCTGCAAAATGCATAGCTTAAAAGCTACTTCCCCTGCTAAGCCCTGAATTTGTAAAGGTTTGCAAGACTGTTCAATGGTTCATACAGAACAGCCAGCAAGGAAGTCACGAAACCCAAAACCAGTTAAAAGGAGGCCAACACTAAAATCCAGTTCAACAAAGAGTTATAAATCACAGCTAAGGTCACTCAGTCCTTATTTATCCCAGATCACACAAGTACCTTAACTGAAATCAGCCAGCCTTCATAAAAAGCATAAAGAACTATCAAGTTAATAAGTCATTGTTCAACAACACTGGAACCAGAATAGGATGGCAAAGAGAACACAAGATCAATTCATGATACACGGAACCATTTGCAAGTCAGCTACATGCTCTGTGCCTCATTCCTGAACAGACCAAGACTTCAAAGGGATGCAGGGAAAACAAAAGATGGCCTGCCCTCTTCAGCCTCTGGAATTTCAAGGGAAAGAAGACAGGCCCTTTTGAAAGGGAAGCAATTTTCATTCTAACACTTAAAACTGCACAAATGTTCTCTTCAGGTCTCAGAATTTTCCTTTAGAGGAGGAACATGTTTCCACTTTCCACTGTTCTCTCTTTAAGCACTTCTCTGTCACCATAACATCAGAATGTTATTTTAGTTTATGTATGTGGGTCATGCAAAACAATTCACCAACCCTTACACGGAAAACTAGCTGATAAAACAAAATTCATTCACAAAAATTCCAAGGGAAGCCCTGAATTTTCTGAGGCAGGAAAACAAAGGTCTCCAGAAAACCTTTAGTACCTTCCCTTAAAATATTAAGACTAAAAATTAAAAATATAAAATCCCAACTCAATTTTTTGATTGAATCCAACAACACGAAAGGACACTATGTATTATCTGTGGATGAAGTGGTGTTGCCTTCTTGCACATTTGTTCTATTGTTCTAGTTTTGAGTAGTTGGGGGTGTTTTGTTGGGGTTTTTTTGTTTGTTTGTTTTTAAACAACTGTATTTCCCAAAGCAGAAATGACAGGAAATACTAGCTTACCTAACAGGTATCCGGGAGACAGACTCCCGCATCCGTCTCATTGTCAAGGGAGGTAGTGCAGGGACACCACTGTCACTGATATTTGAATTTGGGAACAATCTGAAATATCAACAAAAACAATTACAATTTCAACTGCTACACTACCTCCTGTACAATGCTCTTTAAAGCTGAAAATTTAAAGGGCTGTTTCTTTCCAGCATAATTAACTTCATGAACACATTCCTATCTCCACATCGTATTTTTCCTCTGTGTATGGTATGATAAAAACTGTCTTCAGACTCCCAAAGAAAAATCTCTCTGTGTTCTTTCTAAGCTTAAGACACAAAACCTTCAACATCAGACTTCGGATTTTCCCAAAAGGGTATTCAACCCCAAATTTTTTAAGTTCAATTACACCCAGGCAGCACCAAGTGGCACAAGTCAGTCTAGATTCTAACAACTACTCACTGTAAGGAAATGTGTAACTGTATGACCAACTTTAGTTATATAAAAAAATATGATCACTAAGCAAGATACATAAAATCAATCATTGATTTTAACACAGAAGAACTTCTAATGTAATGATTTTCAACATTTTCTAATTACTATTAGGGAAGTCTTATCCTTCATCAGCTTTCTCAGCATTCCCTGCGTTTTCAGCAGGGTGTCAGAAGCCGTGGCCGTTCTGAAGCTGACACTTCCAACAGCTAGAAACCAACTGAACCATGACCTGTTCTTCATCCAATAAAAGTGTTACATGAGATGAATTGCTGTTACTCTGTTGAAACAGAGGGCGTTACAGCAACTGCCTGGTCAGTCAAGATCTTTGTTTGCTTGTCCCAGAACGTTAAAATTTACAGCAAGAACAAAATGTGGCCGCCTTCACCTGGGAACAGACAATCATTGCTGGCTGTTTTATGAAATCAACACACAAATCCTGTAGGTTGACCTCCCAACAATCCAAATTTATCTCTATGATAAGAGATGAAAAAGAAGTGGTGTTTGTCTGACACAGAGAGTTATTACTATTACTATGAAAAGGGAACAGTCCTTACAAGAGTTGCCTGATGTTGCTCCAGTCGACACACATGGTTGGAACCTTAGTGCTGCAGTGCTCGTGAAATTTATAACCACACGTCTGACACCGGAACCCATTTAGCAGGAACTTCTGGCAGATGTCACAGAAGGCAAGCTTTAGAAATGTCTTCCGAGCCTAGAAAACACATTAAACCATTAACCCAAGCTACTAGCTTCTCTTCATTAGCAGAGATGAACATCTTCAAGGGCTTGACATAAATAAACATAATGTTAAAATGTTACCAGTGTCCCCAGAGTGCTACTGAGCTTAAAATCACACTTGTTTGGTTTTAGTATCACCAAGGAGGCAAAGGAAGACCAGATTGTAAGAAGCACCTCATTATTTCTTTCATTAGTCAAAATGCTTGTTGTGTGCTTCTGGCTAACCAGTACCCCTGGCATAAGAAATAAATTCCTTAGTAAATGAAATGGTTCAGAGGAAATTCTACTTTTTTAAATGGCATCTAACATTTTTTCAAAGCTTCTGAAATACAAAAAATAATAAAGATTAAAATGAACCAAAGGGTTTCTTCCTCTGGAGCATACAATGGAGGAAGGCTCAGTTTGAACTTCTCCCAGATCTGGAGAAAAGTATCAGTTTTCTGGTGCCCAACTGCAGACGATTTCATTTGTAGTTCTCTAAAAATGTAAAGTAGAAGCAAAGCTACCTTCAGTATCTGTAAATCAATCCTAACCTTTCTAATTGTCATAAATGATAATCCTTTAGTTTTGCCACCCAGCACAATAAATTTCTGGGACAAAACAACCAAAAGGCTAGAATATAGGAATAATGCTCCTTTCCTGGTAGAACAAAATAATGCAAGGTAAACCTGTTGAGAGTTATGCATTATCCCTTTGTAATAAAAGAAAAAAAAAGCAGCAAGTTTTATTTATTTGCTCTAAACTGAGCAAATAATCCATTTTTTGAGAAAGAACTATGAATCCAGTCTTTCACACCCCCAAAAAACACTGTCAAATTTCAAGGCAGCGTTAGCTCACAAAACAATGTCATGACCTTGTAGAATTACCAGCACCCCTGGACATTCAGTACAATTATCAACAGTACAACAAAGCTGTGAACTCAACTTGCATCACCAGCCAAAAAAGGCTGGCTATCTCCCAGTTCTTGGCTTTGAAGACATGATGTATTAATACAGCAGTTACAGACATACTTATTTATATAAAATAAAAATGGCAATCATCAGACCTTGGAAGAATATGCATAATGCAAGCTTTTAAAGTCTCTGACACCTAGGAATCACTAGACACAAATAGAACTCTGGCATTACATTGCAGATCCATGTTTAGCCAACCCAATTTGTGGGGAGTAGGAGTGAAGGAATCAAATCATTGCTTGTGAAAACCTCCCCTGCATTCAGAAATCCAAAAGGCACCTACTGCCTAAAACATTCTTTGCCTGAATGTGTGGTTCAATTGATACAATGCACATCAACATATAGAAGAGGAAAAGCTTACAAAATTGTGTGTAGTGAGTGGAACATGATCAAGGAAGTCCACTTGCAGTTCCTCTCCAATCAAGGAGGCAGCATCTGTATTCCAATCCAAACGTGCTTTTTTTCTGAAAGAAAGAGAAAATGGGGACAACAAAGTGACTCAGGAGATCAGAAGTCTGGCCTAATCAATGATCTGTGCTTTGTGAGTTTTCTTGAGTGAACTGAAAACAAATACAAAGAAGCATGGCTAACCTCTTACAGTGAGCTGTATTTCAGTGCCTTTCACTCAAAAAATTAGAAGCAACTTTGAAAACACAGCGATTCACCTCTTCTGCTGTTTATTTTTTAATGTGTAAGTCACTTAGATACATAGATTATTTCAAGTAAGACACCTAGAAGCTGTAGTGGAGTCACAGAAATACCTTTATAAACAAAACACAAGGAATGATGAATGGCAGACTTGGTGACACGACAGCTGTATTACGTGCTTCAGCACTACAGTTACTGGTGACCCCAGAATGGACTTGGTTACACTGAGATGTGAACCCACAAATGACTGCCTCAAGATTGAGGCTTAGAAGAGCATTAAGCCCAAGCCTTATGAGGTGTGAAGTTAAATGTCTTAACTCCATGAGATACCTTCACTCCCTCAGCTTGTAAAACAATCATTTGGTATTTAATAGCAGCATCCCCGGTCCTACAAAAAATAAGGAATATCTGAAGTGAGGTTTAAATCCAAACATTGAAAGGTTGTAGAGGAATGTAGAGCCTTAAAACTGAGCACACCGAGGAGACGTTCAATTAAGCTGGCTAAGAATCACTAGCACTGAAGCTTCCCAACTACAAATGCAGAGGAGAAATGCACTTTAATATGAAGGTGTCCCACAACATTTCATCTGGAGCACACCAGAAGCCTCCGTAAGATGCTACAAACACCTGAGTGTACCCCTGCTTCGAGCACTTTTGATATTTAGCTTTAAAACAAAAGTAAACTTTGGAATACCCAGGAAGCTGCAGGAGTTGCCCCAGAGAAGGATGCATGGAAAGCAACATGGAAGTGTTCACAACCACACTGTGCTTTTCAAAGAAACTAGCAGGAGGCAGGAAGAAAGCATCGCTGCTCTATTCTAAACCCAAGATTTGCACCTTCTCCAGTTGAAAGTTTCACACACAACTTCCCAGACTCTTACCCTTTCTGTTCAGTAAGCAGCCGAAACACCGCACAGCACTCTGGCTGCAGCCCTCTGACTTTCAGTGCCTTCATAAGACAGTCATGCAGGGTCATCCCATTCCGCACATTCACCTGGGGCCAAAGGGCAAACAAACAACAGTCAGTGATGGCAGAACTTGTTTAAGCTTTTTCTGAGGGGGAAAAAAAATAATTTATTTTCTCCTTTTCTTTAGAAGCTCCAGTAAAACTGCACAGCTCTTGTTCCTTCTGGAAGTTAATAAATATTCCTTATATGATGTGGCAATAGAGATCCGTGCCTTGCCACACATGGAACTGCTGCACACTTGTGCAAGGGACTTCTGAAGCCAATTTCTTACAATTACTACATTTCTGTAATCCAGGATTTTATACAGCACTCACACAAGCAGACAGCCTATAAAAGTAATTGAAATGCAGGCAAATGGAGTTACCTTAAGTACAGAAAACTGCTTAGCTTAGATTTCAGGGAACTTTGTGTAAGATTTAGTACACCCAGCTCCAAGAAACCCAACAGAAGTGTTCATTTCACTTCAGCTTTAACTAACACATACTTCACTGGGGACATCCAAGTGAAGAGAGGATTATAGAAATGACTCCATGTTTTACTTCATACAGGCCTCATTGTTTAGGTCAGCCAACTACTGTCTTGTAATGTCAAAGATATAAGCAAAATATCTTTGTGTATATAGGAAAAACACAGCAGTAAGGTAGAGAAACACAGGTTCTCAGAATACAGGTGCACTGCTTTCAAACACATCCTCTAGAGTTAACAAACTGATGCCAACACACTTAATCACAATGAGCCCTTTTGTGAAGCCTGGTGTTTCTCTCACTATGGGAACAGGCTGACACCTCTCACACCAGGGTAACACAGACTCACCACCGTGCGCTGCTTGTTGGGCAGGAAAACACGAATTGTGTTACTGGTTTTGGAAGTGTCTGATATTTTGCCATCATCAGATGCTCGGCGTTGGTAACCAAACTGCTGGACGATAGTGGGTGAAATACAGTTTGGGCCATCAAAGACAGAATCCTTGAGTCCAAAACCATTACTGATAGTCTTCCAAGCTCCCTGGATGTGCTCCATTGATGCAATCTATGAAATAAAAATTGAGAGTGTCAGGGACAATGACAATACTGCTATAAAGCAGTACTCTCCCCAAGGTAACAGACCTCACAGACTCTTTTGGAAGCATCTAAAAACTGCACTGCTTTCTTCCTCGTGACATGATCAACCTACACATACATGGCACAGTTCACCCACGACTGCAAAATCAGCCTGACTCTCAAAAGCATTTGACTTTCTGCACATAAACAAATCATCAGTAATATACAGGCAATTCCTCTCACTGCCTCTCTGGTGTCACAGGAGCAGTTTACCATCATGTTGATTTAGATAACCAGTGCCCAAGGGGCCTTGAGAAAGGGGCATAGATGCCAGCTGCAGGCCAGAAGACTAGTCCTGTAAGCCAGATACAGCATGCAAGCATTAACACAGACTGTACTACTAAGAATAAAAGCCCAACAGGAATTATAATAAAAAGCATTCATTGAAGAAATTCTATTTTTATGACTGATTTTGGGGTTTTGGTTTGGGGGTTTTTTGTGCGTGTGTGTGTGTTGGTTGTTGGTTTGATTTTGGTTTTGTTTTTTAAAGATAACAGGTTTAATACTGCTAGCATACTACAAAATGTGTAACATTTTAATAGTAGTGCAATTAATAGCATGAAAGAGAAAAAAACCCAAAACTAACACCCCTTCAGCTATGCTGAGTTACATTTCAGCATAAATCTGGGAGAGTGCAGAGTGCAGGGAGATGAATGGCCTCCTGCACACTCCCAAATCAGCACACAGTACTGTCTTTGCACACTCGGGGACAAAGATAAAGCTATCAGGGTATTTGTTCCCCAGCTATCACAATTTCAATGCAGCTTGAACTCCAACTTAAACTCCAAATGCATCTTATGCAAAACTAAGCAAAACCAGTCTGGAACAGTTTTGAACAGTGAAATGTGCTCCTTGCTAAATTCCCAAGTAGACAGATTCACTACCAAGCTTTCAAAAAGAAAGAAAAAGAAACAGTGAAAATAAGCACAGTATTTTATTTCCTCCATAAAACTGCATCCTTCTACAAACATCCGAGGAACTGATGTTCAGAACTACATAGGGACAGCACACATCTCTTGCCAGGTTAGCAGACTGCTTCCAAATTAACCTTCAGTGGTTCTGCACACCTGATATATATTCCTGGTCCTCTACAAAAGGTAAAGAAAGTTATATTAAAGCTGCAAAGCCAAAGAGCAAATCCATCAGGAAATGCCAAAATAAATGTTTTCCAAGCAATCCCTGTCTCCTTATGGTGTATGAGAGACAGACACTGCAAGACCTACACCTTCCCCTGACACCTCTAACAATTCGTTCAGTCCCTCATACCAAACAGTCCTCTCCTGAACACCCAGCACTGTCTACTGAAGTCTCATTTCATGTGTGGTGCTCCACGTTGCAACCTCTGCTGCTGCAAATTGTTTGAACCCTCCAATTCCTTTCCTCATGCCCTCTTGTGTAGCATGCATGCTCCTCTCCATCCCCTAAACAAAGGAGCAACTCTATCCCAAACATTCATATGCTTATGTCAGAGAGAAGACAACTCTATCACAGTTGTAAAGCTAAAGTAATGGAAGTGATGAGAAAAAAGATCTCCACTAGTGTTGAGTGTCCGTTTTGGAATACCCAGAGGATAAACTTTGAATTTGAGAGTGTTTTCACTCTCAGCACGACTCCAAAAGCCTTAGCTAGATCTCTAAGTACTGAATATTGCTACAGACCTAAACCCAGATCCAACCAGGAACTAGAATGGAAACATGGAACAACAAACTTCAAGAAAGAGGTTTGGTTTATATGAAGCACTGACTCTGGAGCAGCAGCACACTGGGACTCCTACACTCTCCTACAAAGGCACCTTTTGGTCAATTCATGGACTTCTCTTTCACTGATAACACGTGCAATGACAACACACATATATATCATATCATATCCTCCCCTTCCCTCCTGCATCAATGCCATCAGCTGTGCAGGTCCACTTGTTCAAAGGTTCAAAACATGTCAATGTCTGTAAGATTTAAAACTCAACACCCAAACAAAATTTAATAGGATTTAAATACTTGACATTCTGGGTTTGGTGTTTTTTTAAATCTATGGCACATAAATGCCAACAGCCTTACATTTGATGTAAAGAGGGAGCAGAGAATGGGAAGGCACAGAGACATTCTGACAAAAGGGGGGAGAAGGGGGAGATGAAACAACCAAGTTCAGCAGGCACAAGTAAAACAGTCTCGCAACTCATATGCACTGCCCTGCTGTCAGGAACCAGAAAGGTGAAACAACTTCATACAGCTTCAACAACTGCATTATGCACATGGACAGCTGAAAGAGTAACTGGTTAGGTGGTAACAATAAAAACAGAGTGGAGATAAACTGTTAGATAAGAGAGGCAAGGTGAAACCCAGAGAGCTCGTTCTCCTTCCTCCTCTTACCTTACCCTACTTTATTTCACCCACCTAGGCAATGCATGAGACAAGGCAAGATGAGCTCCACTGGATTTCTCTCCTCAGTAAGCTGTGATAAGAAACAGTGAGGCAACCATCAAACCTCCCTGGTTGTCACTGCTGATGTAAACTGACAACACCCTAACATTATAGCCTCTGTATTTAATATTTTGACATGCTGCCAACATTTCCTGAAAATTTCAAGAGAAAACAGGAAACTACAAAAAATTCAAACTTGCACCTTGACAAAAGCTCAGTCTGACACCAAAAGGTACTTCCTGCTCTAACCATGTTCTCCTGTCCAAACCTGAGGGCCTACTGCCCACGGTACAACAGCCTATGAGAGATCACAGAAACACATCTTGTGGTTGTGGTACAGTCAGAAAAACAGATGGCAACTGCTATGAGCCTTCTGTCCAACACAAGTGCCAGTGGTATCTCTGATTAGGCATTTGCATTCTTCTCTTTCCTAGGATCTTCACCTCAAGTAAGCACTGGATATTCTGAGGACTGTGTATGTTTGTGTATGTTTGGCACAATCCTCTCTTCCAGCAAAGCTGTGCTCCCCCTTGCCTCCATGCTTCATCAGTGCATTTGTGCCATCTTTTTGGCTGCAGCTGATTGTGCTCCTGGCAGCTTGGGCTCCCTCACAGATGCTGAGAGTTCTTTTTCTAGAACATGAAAGTACCTCCTCTCCTCAGCAGGCAAATTTAAAACATGCCATCTCCTTCCTGCCTAAACTGAAGGCTATGGGTTCTACTCACACACTTAAAGAAGGAGCCACCACCAAAGGGAGAAGATGAGAACGTGGCTCAAATCTGTCTGGAAAGGACAAAGACCTGCAAGTAGCCTAAGGGTAGAGGGGTAGGGGAGAAGAAAGGGAAGCTTAAAAGATATTTGAAGTCTCCTGGGGAGAGACAGGGAATCCACAATGAAAAATTGCTAAACCTGCTCTTGGCATCTGTGGTACAAGGGTACCTTGGTAAGGTGGGGCTTGTTGAAGAAACAGCAGTAATCAGTTGTCCTGCTGCTGACTTCTGCAACTGTCCAGAGGCAATCCTCTGTGGGATCAATCCATCTGTGGGATGGGAGAAGGCTCCAGCTCCTCAGAAACACCTCTTCACTCAGGGCAAGAGGAGTCCAGCCAAGAACAATTTGGTTCTGATACCACATGGGCAGCCACTGGACGTGCTCACTTCTCAAGCCCAGTCACTGTTCTTATTTCACATTATTACCATGGAAGAACAGAGACAGTCATAAAAGCTGCTGTTTAAGAAGTATTTTTTTAATGATTTACCCCTTTCGACAGCCCTTTAGTGTAAAGAAAGCTAGCTTAAAAAAATATATATACAAAACCATCCACTTTGAACTCAAACACCTCACTGCATACATATGAGGTAAGAGAACCTTGGCAACTACTTGACCAGCTTTGAAATGACAAAGATAAACTGCAATCACACAATACTGCACATGCACACACCATTTCTAGTTGGTCCATTGAACACAGAAGCAAGCACTGCAGCAGAAGACAACAGACACACTATTTCACAGGACACAGGTTAGTGGCATTTCTGGCCACCCTAACAGATAAGGGTGCACAGACCTGTGCTCTGGTATTGATTTGTTTATTCATTTTGCTCCAACCAGTATTTGACAAGAGTCATTTTTACTGAAACTACATTTGTTTTCTCCAGCTCTCCCAAGATCCACCCCAATTCACTCCAGTGAAAAGATGTCTGATATGCTCTTAAGAGAAATTTAATTTAAAGTTAAGGAGGAAAGATTTTACAATGGCTTCATAAAAACATGAATCTTAGTTTGCCTATTCCAGAAAACTACTTTTTCTTCCTTTAAATGAGTTAGAAGCACATTTCTGAAACATTATCATTACCAGTATTAATTTATGTTTATGCCATGCTGAAATAATCCATTGTCAGTTGAATGTTTTCATGCATATTTCTGAAATTTTTCTTCCTGCAACTCTTCACTTTCATGAAAATATTTCAAGCAGCCCGTCTACAACTGAAAAACTGCAACAGCAGCATTCAAAGAATATTTTAAGATTAACTAAAGTACAAGCATATCAGTCCTCTTGTAGATCTAGTCCTGCTAGGAAACCCATACTGACCTGTTTCATATTAAGCATTCAATTTGAGCACGAATTCCTCCACCTCCCACAGGTGTCCTGCACACTGTCACCGAGACTACACTTTCAATTAGTACTTTTTGCATAATTACAGATTGATAGTCATTTGAACAAGCATTAAAACCAAACACACAAACCAGCTATGCAACGCGCACACCTGACAGTCACCATTCTCTCCTACCCACTCAGATCCTACACTCGTTCATTCGGATCCAAAAGATACCAGAAAAAGTGTGTAGAACTGCAGGAAATGCAGTGTATCTCCCCAGGGAATGCTGAAACTGGCAATGGCAAAGCCTGAAAGTCCACAGGACATTAAAGTCCTCAGTATAGAGTTCAGGTGCCTTGCCCTTTCTATTAGACACAGCCAACAAAAGCTTTTAAAGAAAAGGCAAATACATTTCCCCCTCCAACACACACACACACTGCCATCCTATTGACACAAACAATTAATAGTCACACTGTTGTTTAATGAAATACATCCACAAAGGCAAAGCACCACAGGACAAAACCATTTCAAAACAAACACTTTGTTAGAAAATACAAGCATTAAAAGCTGCTTATATGACACAAAAAGGTCAACAATACAGTTAACTGTGGTTTTATCAGCTCCCCTCTCATATACAGTAATTCTCAATCGAGTCAGTATTTCAGGGGGGACCAGCTGTCTGGAGAAAAACCCCATGCCAAACAAGTATCTACTGTGATATACAGCAGTGTTAACACATAAAGTTATGATCAATGTAAACATAAATGCAGGGCATGAGTTGGGACCAGACTAACAATCCAAAATGACTTCTCATACATCTAGAAGGTTGGGTTTTTCCTTCAAATCTCCTTCATTTTAAGAGATAGATGCCAAAAGGAAGCTTCCCCCTAACAGAACTGAGAAAATAAAAAAAATAAGGAGGAAATGTTATTTTTCAGGAGAAAACAAAACAAAAAACCCCCCATAACCTAACAACAACAACAATAAAAACCAACGTTGAAAGATTACATATGATTTCTGCCTCAGTTGTTCTGATCCTGGAAGTACCTTTTCTCACCTTTTTTCTCTATTTCTCTGAACCTTTCATTTCTCAGTTACTACTTCACCCATCATGCTACTAATGTAACCTTCATGTATTTAAGGAAAAAATTAACATTGGTTATTTCCAACAAACGGGCTCTGGAGCAAGGAGGGCAGCCCAAGGAACACAACTCTTGGTCTGATTGTATTTAAGAGTAACTTTCAAGAGTAAAACTTTGGTTAATAAGCACAAACCAAGTCATCCTACTTGGCTGCACTGGGTTGTACCCTGGGCTCTGGTTAGTTGGCATTTGTCACCAAAACTATCTGCACCTTCGGCTGCTCTGGGCCTGCTCTCCTCTGTTAATCAGAACAGCTCCAGACTCCTTTTCCTAATCAATCTTTAGAAATATCTATTTAGTTTGTCCTTTCCACACAGCTCAGTCCTGTGTCAGTGACCCATTTTGTTCCATGTGGGATTTCTATCAAGTTCAGACTCTGAGCTCGACAAGTTTTCCTACAAAATCTGAACTCCTTCAGTAGAGAAACAGAAGCACTGAACATTCTGCTCGTATCTAAAGGAGCACAAAGGGATACAGAATCCAAATCCTTCCCTTTTCCACAGCAAAAAAGCAATCCCAGGTAAAGAGATTTTTTTAATTTTACTGAAGTGCTGCTATTGAATTTATATCGATTCACAAAAAAAATAATAAAATAGCTATTAAAATAGCCATGAAAGGAAAAGGCAGGCAAGGAAAGGACACAAATTCTGCACATACATTCTGTGCAAATTTTGCGCATAAAGTTTTGCTAAGAAAGCACCAGAACTCTGTGTCATGGAGTAAAAGTTCCATGGTTTTGGTGTAATAATTTATGATTTTTATCTTACAAACAAAATTTATAAATATTGAGAGGTGGTCACTCGATGTTATGTGTTCTCCTAACATTATGAAGACTATTAAAGCTGAAGTGATATTTAAGGCAGTCTCATTTTTTAATTTGCTAAATTCAAATGCATTACTAGAAATACAAAGCATACTGATCACTGCTTTCTTGTATCTGATTGTATCAGAGCCACATTATATGACCCTCCTGTTACACTTGGACGTCTTATTTCTTCACCATGATGTTAAATTCTTCACAGCAGAATCCTCCAGAGTCGGACTGAGAAAGGCAGATCTTTAAAGCAGACCTGGCATTGCAGAAGCAGGGCTATGAGTTCACACGTGTATTGATGTTACACAGGCAGGAGGTTTCAGACAAGCATTTTTCCCCCAAGTCCTTCTATCAACTGTACATACATTCTCAGACACATGTCCATCTGCATTCTGAACGTGCCCATGATTGAATTGTTTCAAGCACGGATGAAAGCCCCAAACTGTGTTTACAGTTGCCTGGAACTCATCCACTTTACAGAAAGGATAAAAAAGCTACTGAAATGTCAGCAATCCACTCAATGCCTTTCCCACACAAGTTTTTGAGGATTAAACAAAAGTGACTGGGAATCTCAGCACAAAGAATGACTGGCTCTGTCCCCCCTCAGTTGCACGTAGTAAATGAAGTAACACTGAGGACACCACCACTGAGAACACACCAGTCTTCAAACCAGCCTCTGTCCTGCTGAAAAGGAACAGAGCCTGAGATTGGGTTATCCAGGTAACTGCTGGGAGCTGCTAGTTATGCAGGTTAACCTACAGTTCAGACATTCCACATCACTGTTAAAATGCCACTGCAAATACCAGACAATGCTAGATTACCTGTACAGACAGACCGGGATGCAGTGATCCAGCTAATTCAAGTGTTAGATGTTCCCTGCATTCACTCAGGGCAGCTTTAAACTAATAAATGTCATTTATTAAATGCAGGCTCTGTGCCAGAAGCAGCAGTGCCACCAGGAGGTCACCTGGACAGTTCTAAGAGCCTGGTCATGGAGACAAACCTAACATTGGGGTGGGGGGGGCAGCAGGGAACAGGGGCAATAGCACCAAGAAAGGTTTGGAAGGGACCTTGAGATATTTTTCTGTGAGAAGACAGAACAAATGATTCTCCCCTATATTTATAATAAAGTGCACCTGGGAACAGTTGAACATATGTTTCTGGAATATGAACTAAATCTAGCATGACACTACTTGAGTATTTTAGTTAGAAACTGCCTGGACAGCTCTACTACTTTATTTGATTGTTTCCTACACACTCGTATTTGTAGAGAAGCCTTCATAAAATGGCAAATAAAAACTGAATGTAATTAGAAAATAAAGATTTTATACAAGTAAAATTACTTAGGCTACATTAAACATTTACTTTCTTGAGTCCAAAAATAAACCATGCTCCATTTTAACTCTAACATTATCTTACTAAACACATCCATGAAATTAAAGCTCTGTTAAATAAATAAAAACCCACCCAAACCAAAGTGCCATAACAGACTTTTTGTTTCAGAGGTACAATGTCTGAAAGGAAAAAACAACTACTAGTTTTAAGATAATGTCACAGACATGATTTACATTAGGTCTGGATTATTCACAACAGACCTATAGTCGTGTGGAAAGACAAACACTATTTGTAGAAGACACGCAAATATCAAGATGTAAAGTTCTAAACTGAGGAAGGTCTTTCCCCCTGTAAAGTAAATATCCAGGCAGACTGGCTAAAGTAGGAGCTGAAGTTAAACACACACTTCTGATAAAGCAAACACTGAAACAACTGTAGGCATCACATCAATTCTGTGGAATTTCTCAAAAACAAAGTGTGTATTTTAGTAGCAGTGAAGGAACACAAGCACGGACCTCAGCTGTAGCAAGTTCCTCTTCCCCCAGGAAAGACCCAGGGACCTCAAAAGAAAGAATGAGGCAGGGTAAGGAGGAAGGGAAAGATAACAAAGATATTTGTACCTTTAGTTTTCCTTTAAGCGAATGAAGTCCTGCGACAAAAGGGCGAGTACATCATCTGTAGAAGGTAACACAAAAACAGAAGAGATTTACTATTTTAATAGACAAAACATACACACGGGCAACATAGCAAATTAATTTTAAAAATATTTTGTGAATTACACCAACAGTAGAGTTAACTCATCTTTCACTATTTTATGCCACATTTCAGTATAGTGAGATGCACTGTGTAAGGACAGGCTGCAGGATAACCAAATGCAATCCCCACATTTCATCCTCAATTAAGAACATCATAAAAATCTCTTACAGCTAAACACTCCCTAAAGTAAAAGCTAAGTATAAACTGAATAGTTTCTTCTCAGGTATCAGTTCCTTACTTACACACAGAAACACCTTGCTGACTCACAGATGTTATGACAAATCTTGGATCCAAAACAAAAAAAAAGGAAGTAATAAGAAGCTAAGCCTCAGAAGGCTACCTGGATCTTGCATATAAACATCAACTGTAAGAGCCAGAAACCCTAGGGAAGCTGAAGAAGTCTTGATTAAAAATTTGAAACCTCAGATTAGTTAAAGAATGAAGTGTAAGTCAAATATACAAAAACATTCACAACACAGCAAATCTTACCCAAAGCTCCCATCCTAACTAGCAATTCCTAAAACAATCCCATGCAGAGATGATCAGGGAAAGCAAAGATGCAACACAGTCACAGGGTCATTGGGGCTGGAAGGGACCTATTGAGATTGTTGTACCCAAAGCCCTGTTCCAGCAAGGTGAGCTACAGCAGGCTGCCCAGGACCACAGCAGGTGGGTATGGAGCATCTCCACAAATACACTCTCCACAGCCTCTCTGTGCAACCTGTTCCAGTGTTTGACCACCCTCACAGTTAAAAAAAGAAAGTGCTTTCTCGTGTTCAGATGGAGACTGATGTGTTTGAACTTGTGCTCGTTGCCCCCTGTGCTGTCACTGGGCACTAGTGAAGTCTGGTGTCCTCCTCTTCATCCTCTTCCATCAGTGTATTTATACACATTGGCAAGATCCCCCACAATGCTTGCTCTTCTCCAGGCTGAACAGTCTCAGCTTCCTCAAGTCCTTTATATGAACTACAAGGAAGTACACAAAAACATTCAGGAGGAGATGTAATACTGCCAGCTCACTTCTGGTTAGAAGCATTCTATCTGCCGGACAGAGCGGGTGGGGGAGAAATGGCACTGATTTTATTCAAGACAGCAAACTCCCAAAGACTAAAAAAAAACCAGAAGAATGCTTTGGGATCTCCACCTTGAGCCACTGGGTAATTTTAAAACTAGGACCTACTTACAACCTGAACCATACATTTACACTGTTAACTGACTTGTGTACCTCTCTGCAGCGAACGCTCAGGAATGTGACACACAAAATCTTGTGAATAGGGTTTCCATCATGGAGGAAGATAAGCAGAGAGGCTGGGAGAAGAGAGGAAGGAATGCTGTCTTTTCCACACCAGAGAAAAAGCTCAGATGTTTAGTTCTAACAGAAGACAACCAGTCAGCAATAATGCCATATTTAGGAAATCACCCACACTTAATCAAGAGGGAGAAGATGTTGTTTGTTTGTTTGTTTTTAACAGATTACACTACTGAGGAGTAGGGTGTGGAAGGTGATGTGATAGAAAGTATGTGGGGGCTAGAAGCAGAGAAAAACAGGGAAGATCAAAACCAGTGTAAGAACCATGAGAATAAGCAGAGGAACAGAGAAAGACACCCTCGCAGGAACCAATATAGGCATGAGGGTGTAAGGGCAAGTGTTGGGGGTTTTGGGTTTTTTTAAAGTAGCTAGGCTAACAATTAACAAATTGATAAAAACAAGGATACAGTTATGATCCTCACATTTCGCTAAGAGGTCGAGGGATCTGTAAAGTCCAGTTCCTGAGGAAAAAAAGAGCTATAAACAGAGCTGAAAAGAGTCTGGGACAAACTGAGACAATAAATCCAGTCACTATGATGGATACTGTTAGATGGAAAAGAGAAGAGAAAACTGATGGGAGGGGTAGAGGTTTTATAGACTGAAAACCTAAAACATTTTTATTGTAAAATCAGTCAGATAAAAAAAGGAATCTTATATCCAAATCAAGAAGAGAAAGCATAGCATAAAACAAGTGTAATGGGTTAAAGAAGCAGGTACAGTATTTCCACCTGCAACCAAAGTAATAGCTTTAAGGGAGCTAAAATAATGTATTTTTCTTGACAGATAAGAGATACACAAAAACTAAAAATCACTGAGTCCATTTGCTAACAGAACTGGCAACAAGGAGAGATTAAGAAGCGAGTGAGTTAACAAGAACACCAGCTGCTATTGCAGATGTGAGATTCAATTAAACCTGAGCCGCAGAATTGTTCAGCTAAGACAATGGCAAACTAAGGGAGAAGAAAACGACTCTGTACTAGAGGAAGTTTGCCTCCTTGCAGGATTTCCACCTGAGACACTCCACAGTGCGAGAGAAGGAGCAAGGGAAGCAGGTGTTCTGCACGGGGAACCCTGCACTCACACAAGTTGCCCACTGACCACACTGCAGTGTCAAACCATTGCTTTTGAAAAACTGAAAATTCTGCTACAAATAGACACCTGATTGCACAAATAGCCAGGACAGGAGTTTGAAACACAGCTTTTACATGGCAGATTTGTGTGTCAGTGTTGCCAAGTCACTTTTGAACTAGATGCTGATGGCTTTAGAAAATACACTTGGACAATAGATTGGGTAATCACAAACATTAGACATGTCAGCACTGACTGAGACTGTCAGACATCTGCATACATGATGTCCTATACATGTCTACAACTGAACCCCAGTGTTACACTGCTGTGACATTCTTGCTGTTTTCTCCAGTTTTCCCCACAATCGGTTTGGTAGATGCAGCACTCTTGCCATTGGCACTGCTGAGAATCTAATTCCCAGAAAAAATACTAAATCCATTTTCTATTCAGCTTTAAATTTAGCCAAAAGCAGCTAGGCTTTTTAGAGGTTATGACAAAAAACTTCTACGCTTACTCTTGGGCTACACTGTTAATTCCATGTCTTTAAAACTCACATTGTCTATTTAAAGTCTCCACATGAAAAAGTCAGAAAGACAAAACACTCAGTATACCAAGGAAACAAAAATCAAAAAAAAAACCTCTGCCAGACATAAAAAATGCAAACAAAAGGGAAAGAATCTCTTCAGTTACAGTGGCAGCATTATTTGTGGTGACAGAAGAAAAAATATTTTCATATGTAAGACAATTTTAGCCTTAATCTGCCTGATAATTTTATTGAAAATTTTCTTCAGAGCATACGGCACTTCTGTAAAACAAAATAATTCCAGGTACTGTGCTGTAATTTAACATCACAAGGGCAGATCTTACTGGAATAGGTAAAAATAGCACTAGTGAACATGCCAAAGGGGAGTCTTTCCACTATATGGCCAGTGCTTAGATTGCAACATCAGCTGGCTCGCTTTTTATAACCTCCTGATTGCCAGTGAACAAGTTACACAGTCAACTTAAAAGGTTTGAGAAACCCAAGAGTAAGCTCTGGAGCTCGCTTTCAGCTGAAATCAATCCACTGTATCACTGACACCAACGCTTTGTTTCAGCATGCTGTTATTGCCTGGGTAAGCTTTATACTTGCTTCTAAAGCATTTAGCACACACAAATGATGTAATTCAGAATACAGTTTATTTTTTGTTAAATGTCAGCATAAAATCAGAGGCTTGCACACTTTGTTGTTTCTTTTGGCTGCCACACGCTCTGGAAGCTATTTAACTTACTAGGTTCTCCTGCAGCCACACATGTGCCATCCTCCAGTGAGCTCCTCCTGGCCATTCCTGCAAATGCACCCCCTCAGCTCCAACCACCCCACAACCACCCATCCCAGCACCTGAACTCCAGATGGGACTTCTTCCCTGGCTCCACACAAAGATAACAACCGCCACAATAGGGACATTTAAAACTGTCAGGCCGGCTATCAGAGCGAGACAGAAAGGTTTTGCTAGCAGAAATTCATGCTCCACAGCCACCAGCTTGACTTACAGATGACTGGAATTACTTAGCTCTCTAATTAGGCACAAGGGAAACCAGTACCCTCCCACTTCAACACCACAAACAGGTTTCTGCCTGCTCATGCCGACAGATCAGTATTGATCAGACAGGGCTTCCAAAAGTTATCAGAGAGGGAAAGTTATCAGTTATAGGGAGGGAAAGGAAAGCCATAAAAAAAGCAGGACGTCACTCAGCTTACACAGTGACTATTACATTCTTTCCCCTTGGTCTAAGAAACACTGACTGATCATCAGCATAGTTAATTCTCCTTAGGGTTGGAAGTGCTGCCATCATCAAAAATCTGCTTCTCATTCGCACACAGTGGCCCCAGGAATAAACACAGGTGTCATACAATTTCAGAAGCTGACAGAGGTTAGCTGTGTTTGTCATGTATGAGTTTTACAATACAGGTTTTACAAAAAAAAAATCATAAAATTACAACAAAGATGTGCCCAAATAAGGAACTGTTTAAAAAAAAAATGTATTTTAATGGGCTTATGAAATAGATTAGATCTGAATGATTTCAGATCCTGTCAGAAATTATCAAAATACAGAAATATTTACCTGACATTAATCTTGACATTAAAAACTGCTAAGTGGATTCTGAACTTATGGAATTCTAAAAAAAAAAAAAGGTTTTCTAGAACCTGAAGTCACATCCTACATCACAAATACGATCAGCTTTCACTTAGAAGAGAATTTCTAAAACAAAGCTTAAAAAAAAAATCAAGTTGCTACTGTGTGTCAAATACACTTTTCCAACTGGGAGCTACAGAAGTAACCACAGGCTTTTTCATCACTATGTGAAGTGGAATTAAAATCCTCTTTGCTCTTTCTTTTACAATAAATGTATAAAAATATTTTGTTTTCTATGACCATCACTGGGAATAACATAACTACCATTTTTTGGGGGTAGCAATAACTTAGAAATTTTTTAAAAGTGTTAAAATATTATTAACTGGTATTTTTCCTCCCCAGCAACACTGGGAAGCTTCCAGCCTAATGGTCCTCCCTATGTCTGCTCTGTCACTTTGCAGGGCTGTCCCTCCGTGTTCCTACACCTCTGTAACAATTCCACACAAACAAAGGGAGTACGGGTCTCTTCACCTGTTTCACTACATTTCCTTCAGTCCCACCAAGAAACTCTCATGTAAAATCTCACACATAGCTTCATCTACACAGGGAAAATTATAGAATAAAGCAAAATGGATGATAATTCACTTGTTTGTCCAACAAGCAGTCACAGGGGAGATGGGACAGACAGGCTTCATCTCTCCCACAGGTAGTAAGAGAGAGCAGTGCCTTTTGTGGCACGCTAGTAGCCCAGAAAGACCACCCCAGAAAACCCCAAAAGCATGACCAGACTGTGAGCAAACACTGGGGAATGACTGAGAACAGAACGAGAAAGTGGGATATGCAAAAGCCAGCTCAAATTACTGACAGGGACACAAACGGGAAGCAAACGACTAGCAGAATCAAAATTACAGAGAAATCAGAGGGAAGATTAGGCAGATATTGGAGTTTGTCAATCTATACCTAGATATCAGCCCTACAAAGGCATTAAAGACATTTTTCTCCTATTTGCACAGTCTTGCATCTCCCTCTTGCCAGCCTCTCCAGCCAGGCCTTCCTAAAACACATCTTCAAAACTCTAGCCTGTTCTGTAGTGAAAAAAATTTATGTAACTGAAGACTATAATGGGGGCTCTGAGCCATTTTTTAAAGCCTAAACCAGCCAGCTTTATTTAATATGGTTAACCCCATGCCACACCCAGCTGCAAGCCAGTGAAGCAACCTCCCTCCAGCCTCTGAACTAAAAATATACAAGATGTCTCAATGCTCTGAACCGATACTACCTATTTCAGCTGGAATGCACTATTAATTAACACCCTTTTGTCAGCTGTTTGTCAGAAAGGAAACATTTTAGGGTCAAGCCAATAGCAAGTATGCAACGTGAGCTGGCATCTGAAAGGCAGCGATGTGGCGCAGAAGTGAGAGAAAAGGCAGCACTATCAGCTCAGCATCTGCAGAGAGCCACAACACAGGGAGAGAAATGATTCCACAGAGCAATGAAACCCAGAACAACAACACCAACATAAAAAGGGGGTTATATCAGAAGAGCTGGAGGTGCAGGTCCCGTTTGCAGGTTTTCAGATCGTGCACAGAAAACACAGCAGAGTCACTCACACACTCCCCGCGTGCACGGATTACTTGCAAGGCAATTCCAAAATGCTTTTGCCTGGAGTTAAAACCAAACAGCTTTAACTGTGCTACTGCTCAGCTTCGTTTCTGGAACAAGCACAGGAGACATGGCAAACCACAGGCACACCTGCAGCCACAAACACATCCACCAGCCTGCGTTTGCCACCAGATTGTCCTGCATGAATCCAGAGTTCTTCTGCACCAACATCTCATCTCCAAAAAGCTGGTCATTGACCACGAGGAAAATACACAATTCAACCATACTGACTATGACACTTAAAGCCCTGGAAAAGGATACTCACTTATGTAAACATTCTATTATTAATTATCAGTTATAATTCTTAGCTCTAAAGTCCATCAAGAAAATGCTTCACTCCTTTACGAATTGCTCCAGAACAACGCTCTGTTTATCCCATCCCCTGCACGCACTGCAGCATTGCAGCACACAAGCTGACCATGTTCTATTGAACTGCAAAAGGTCAGTACATGCTGCCGCAATAAAATCAACTTTGTGTGAAACAGATGACATTTACAGTACAAACACAATATTCAAGTCACTGAAGGGATGAACGTGCACCAGCTGCTTTCCATAGTAAAACTGTTGTTTACAACAAATAGTGTACGCAGCCAGAGCCAACAGAGCACTGAGGATTACCCACAGAACTCTGGGACAGGCTTTCTTTTCAGAAAAACTAGGAACATCACTAAATATGTATCTGGATTACCCAAACAGAATCCCATACACAGCAAGCTGTAGCTACTTCATACTGTCTCAGAACTCACAAGTTAACGCATGCTCACTGCTCAAACCCCTTGTTCGTTTGCCATAAAGCCTGCATTTTTACCCCATTTCCTAGTGTTACAGCAACTCCTCTTCCAACTCATTCCTAGAGCTGACAAAACGTTCCTGTACCCTTATTCAGTGTGCAACGGTTAGATTTCACACCAGAAAATACTGAAGGGTTTTGCACAAGCAATTACACAAAATCAATCAAAACTGGTACAATGCAGATGGAAACACATCTGCTTGTTCATGAACTAAACTTACGTGAATCTTACTCAAATTGTGCTTGAATTACCATGCTTGAAATTTTAGTTAAATCACAAGTTTTAATCTTGCCTTTTTTTGTTACTTCCCAAATAAAGCTAATTTTGACTCACGTGATTTGACATTTTTATGACAAACAGAACACTCACTTCTATTTCTCTTCACACAGTTGCACAGTCTAGGTTTTTGCATTTTCGAGTTAGAAGGTGGCCCAGGAACTCCCTTGTTACCAAACATTCACCCTCTTCAATTATTCATTTGTTGCAGGCTGAATCTGCATGGTGGTTTTGGAAACTCAACTGCCCCAAAACACGCTGCCCTTGTCTCCTAGGCAACTGGTCCTATGGGATCATGACACCCAGCTATCCTTCTGCCTCCCCTCCAGCAACTCTTGGACACATCAGCTTATTTCAGCTAAACAGTTAGGGAGAGGCAACAAGAACATGAAATTCCCACAGGCTACGGAAATAAGAAGCCATAGCATGGAAGAATCCTTCACTCTCCTGAGCTCCTCATCAGCCAGGGAACCACAGCTCCAACCTTTGGTGCACCACGCCGTGACACCAGAGCAAGAACAAAGCTCCCTCTGGCCTAGCTGGGAGGCCAAGAAGGGAGAAAAGAATGTAAGAATGGAGGGAGAGGAGAAGGAGGAAAAAATCTGGAGGGGTGTTTAGGTAAAGCAATAGCAAAGATGGGGAAGCAAGGGGTGCTAGAGGTGTTACAGAGGTGTGTCAGTATGTGTGACAATATGCTTGCAGCAGAGATGACCACAGACCCAAACACAAATCTGTATGGAACCAGGCTTTGTTAGTTCATTTGCTCTCACAGCTTCCTTACATAAAAATAATTTAAACATTCTGTATCTGTAACACAAAACTGAATTTATCAGCACAAGTCCTGCATTTGAAACCAACTGATTTATAGACTACTTATACACAGCACCTCAAGCTAATAGCTTTGGTTCCATCTCCTACAAAAGTTTCAGAACCAACAGCTCTCATCATCTCAATGTAATTTGCTTCCAAAGACAGAAAACAAGGAAAACTTGTTTTTTCCTCAACTCCTGGTTTCCCAACAGTGAAGGAGCCAAATAAATAAACTGGGGGGAGGAGGAGAGTGTGTGTCCCAGAAGAAATTAGTGCTGATTTAGCATACCAAAAAATGCTGACCAATGATTTCCATGGGTCATGTTTTTGATTTATAAAATATGAGTTAGTGTAATCAGTTGCAGCAAGTTTAGGCCCTGAGACAGCAGTAACTTCACGTGTAATTTGAATAGATGTTGTTGTTGTTAAAGAATAAAAAATGGAAAATTTTACATATACACCAATGGCATTCAACTGAAAAAAGTAGTTTTATATCTTCTTTGGGAAAAAAAAAATAGGTATTTTCTCTGCTACTTCCAGATTCTCTCTCAAAGCAGGTTAGTCAGCAATTGCACAATAAGTTGTCCAGTCCTGAAGATATTAAGTATGGCAATAACCATATGAAAAACACATTCCAGATTTCTGAAAGCACCACTGCTCCAGCCCAAGTAAGCCTGTTCACATCTGAGTTAACATCTAAGACTAAATTGCTTACCATATTAATCAGTCATCCATTTCATGAACATATATACAGATCCATAACTTTTTTATGATTAATTGTAGCCTTAGGGTTTAGCTACAGAAAACATACATTAAGACAAACTAAATTAAAACCACTTCCATCCTGAATGGGTATCCACAGAACAGATTTAACTGAACTGCCTGAAATTAACTCTCACATTCACCAGTTCCATCTTTCCTCCCGTACCAACACTGCGGACATGTCCTAAAGGATAAGCTGATCCATTCAAATTATATCCTTCTTCTACCCAACACAGTGATCCTTCGGGCTCACCCTTTGGAGCGGAGCTTTTCAGAAGCATTAAAATAAAAGCCATTGTAAAAGCCTTTTGTACAAAACTATTTTCAGATATTTTAAGTTGGCTTCGGGTGTTTGAAGAATCTTTTTTACTCCATTACAGACCCTTCCTGTACTGCATCCCCACGACAACCTGCATCTGGAGTGCTGCAGGGATTCCACTGCAACTGGCTTGGAGGGCTCATTGTCCCAGGCAAGGTCTCTGTAGCTAAGGATGTCACTTAAAGGCTAAGAAGGAAAAAACCCTACGCCAATTATTCCGCCTGACGCAGGCAAGAGGAACAATGGACAGGAGCGTGCTGCTTTGAGCACGGGCAGGTTGTTCTGTGTGCACTCACACTGCAGACAGAGCCCAGACACAGGGCAGGTCCCGCTCCTCACTCACACCGTTCACACACGGCAACACTGCGGCCGCTTGGAAGAAATTGGGAAACTAAAGGATCTTACTCCAGTTTTCAAATGGCTCTTTTTAAAGCAATCTAAGCCGGGGGGGGGAGCCAAGCAGGCGGCTCGGCCCGGAGAACGCCCCAGCAGAACGCTCGGTTCGGCTGCCGGCCCCACGGTGCTCCGCGGCTCGGGGGGCG
>VZRW01008926.1:42598-111827 GCA_013398125.1 Aegotheles bennettii | reverse complement strand
CTCCTGCAGGGAACCGGGGCAGGGATTGCCCAGGGGCGGTGCGGGCTGGGGGGGTGGGGGGAGAACTTAAAAAATAATTATATATCTATATAAATAATTATATATCTATAAATGTAAGGTGAAGGTCTGTTCCTGCGTGACACAGCTGTCAGGCCGTGTTCTCCCTGCACAGCCTCTGGGGGGGTGAAGGTGCTGAAGGGCTCTGCTGTGGGCTCGGCACCACAAACCAACAGCTTTGGGCCATTTAATGTGCCCCGCTGCACGTTTCTAACAGCTGATGTACAGTCCCAAAGCAGACTGTCTGAGGATAGCCATTGTGAAGTAAAGCATTTCTCCTAGGACTGTTTTTAAAGAGCATGCGTGTATGCGTTTACAGTCATATAAAAGTTACATTAATTGTTAATTAAATAAGCACTTGTCTAAAAAGAGCCTCCAGTAAAATTCTCTCGGCCTTATTTGGGCTTTCTCTACAGAAGAAGGTTTATTCTGACATAAATCAAGGCTGGAGTTCAGCTAAAATCACAGTAACTCCATAGCAAGGGCAAGCAAGGAGCATCACTGCTGGGCTGGCCTCTCCTGAGCACCAAGTAAGAAAAAGGCATACAAAATCTTTAGGTGCTGGTGCCCTCCTGGAAGAGGTACGGCTGCCACATAATGGGAGGTTGAAATGGAGATGGCAACCAGGAGCTCTGGAAGGCTGGAACAGGAATTTCCATATCTCTGGAATACTGTGATTCAGTACTTTAATGTTCCAGAGGTTATCCACTTATTCCAGTGTAATAATGCCTTCAATTTACAGGGTATTGCTGAAAGATTGATTTAACTAAACCTTTGTAGCACTCAATGCAAACCACATGGAGATTTCACAGAATTGGTCAGGTTGGAAGGGACCACGGTCACTTGGTCCAACCTCCCTGCCCAGCAGGATCATCCTAGAGCACATGGCACAGGAATTTCAACCTTTCTATTAGGAAAAGTGCTTATTCTCTCTGTTTGTTTGGGGTTTTTTCCATTGCCATGGGCTCAGACCTACTAAAGAAACCCAGAAAAACAAATCCAGACCAAGCTGGTATCTATTTACTCTTAAGCATCACATCTAAACTGAAGGAGTCCTCTGATGCACACAGAGTTTGCATGGCTTGAACAGGAGTCATATCCATGCATCCGACTGCGAGAGTTGGCCCAGGAGAAACAAATAAACTCCAAGCAATGGGTGCAATAAACATTCACATGGCTCAAGACTAAGGATGTCCATGTAATGGGGTAGGCAGCAGTATGGATTTTGGCAAAACATGCAAAAGGAGCTTAAAATACCGTAATGTAAAACACGAACAAGAACGTGCCATGAGAAGCTTAAAAAGGAAAGGAGAGGGATAACCACCTCAAGAAGAGGTGGTTTTGACAGAAAACCGTTCATAAAGTTCTAAACTTCTTTTAAAGGAGTGGAAGGATCAAGAATTGTAGTCGTGGAACGCATGAACACGGATATGGAGGAAAGCAAGCCAACTTTCAGATAGCTAAACAATGTAGCACACAAAAAGAAATACAGTAATTACAAGAAAGAAAAAGAAAAGCAAACAAGGAAACTGACCAAAGAAACTCAAACATTGCAGCCTAGAAGGGAAACAAAAATTGAGCAAGCTTTCCAAAATAAACTGAGAATTATTGGCATTCTTCTTGAGGCTGATCTGCTTTGTTTGTGTTTAGTGATTGTGTTTACAATGCGTTTAACAGGTGAGTATCCAGGTATTAGACTTGCATTTGTCCAGGCATATAATCAAATCTTACATTTTCACTGCCTGAAGTGTTTTTTCTACCTCTATAAAAAGCAGCCTGGGAAGTGATTAGAAAGCAAACGAGAACCAGTGCCACCAGGGCTTAGGCTGGGCTGGTGGCAGTAACCATTACCTTGAGTTATTAGGCAAATCTGCCTCGTAGCTGTAGCCTTGGGAGCTGCCTTTCCTCCCGTGGGTGTCACACAGGCAAAGCCATCACAGCCTGCAATCTCCTCGCAGTTAAAAATGGGAGGGGTGATACTGAGTGACCATCTTTGAGAAGAGCCTCAGTATTCACTGCTGGAAAGAAGCTGTTGTTTATTTGTGGTGGTTCAGTTTGCCATGTGAAGTATTGACGTATTCCCAGTCTGCTTAACTGGGATTACCTGGGAAGTCTCAAAAAACAGAAAATGTTTTCAGTAGCATTGTACAACCTCTCCAATACATAAAATACCTGTAAGCCTCAGAGGAATGGGTACCAAGAATCGGAAGCATACTGCTGGCTGGGAAAAAGAAGAAATGTACACGCACTAATATGGAATTCTGCATACCAAATCTTAGTCCTTTACTCCTCAAGCCAAGGATCACTAGAGACAAACTTTGCAATTTTATCCAGGGTTATTCAACCTGAGCCACATGCAGAGTTGTACTTCTGTATGTTATTTCGATATACACTATATATGATTCTCTTATTCCCCCCGACCTGATTTAAACTCGATAAAAAGGAGTCCAGAGGCCATGAAGAAAACGGCCTGAAGCAAATCAGAAGATAGCAACCTAAAGGAGAAGTACTCCAAATAAGGAATATCTTATTAGCATGATGGCACATCAACTATTTATGTTTTATAGTTCAGCTGAAAGACTTTATTATTTCCCCGTGTCACCAAAGTGATCAAAGAATAGGGGTGGAAATGTAATTTATAGCTCATTTGGGTTTTTTCATGCATTGTAGAATTTAAATTGCACACCTTGCTTTACAACAATAGGACATCTTCTATATGAAGCTGTTACCAAAGCAGTAAACTTGTTTTGCTGGAATGGAAACCGTAGCACAGTCTGTTCACATTAACTATTCTTATTGTTTTATCCTGAACAAACTCCTTAACTTTTTATTTTATCCACATCCAATACCTTTCTCTGCTCTGTTTAGCATCTCTTCAGCCCAATAGTGCAACTAAATCTGGGGAGTTTTTCTTTTCCTCGTGAAAATAACACCTGACTCACCACAGGCACAACACAAAGACACCTCATTCCCAAAGCTTCAGAGCCATTTGAGCAATTCCTGCACTCAAGGAACTCAGGGGAGGTCACTCAGGGCGAGTCAGGGTCACAGAGGTTTGTGTGCCTGCAGGTTCTGATCCACAGGGACTCCAGTAAACCTTCCTCTGACCCCCAGGGACTCCAGTAAACCTTCTCAGCGTGAAGTCAGGTACTTTGCGATACAGAATGGGCTGTCTGCTACACACCTTATGTATGCTGCTGTTACTTCATGCTTCAGTATCTATGTCTAAATTCACTTTGGTTTATTTACTTGCAGGGTCGAGCCAAGTGCTGTCAGACAGTTTCCAAGAGCTGTCACGCAAGGTCTCTTTTGTTGTGTTTCACACACAGTGCACACCCCGTGAGAGATGCTGCATCTTCATACCATAGTTGCCTCCACAGTTCTGCAAACAAGTTTTGCCTTAGCTGTTGACCATCTCATTCTGTAAATAAATTTAAGTTATTCTCTATTTTTTCTTTCTTCTTTTTTACTGCTTTACCACTTTTGTTTGAGAAACATGTTTATCTAAAAAACATACACAATTCCTTGTAAAGCCAAGGACTGTAATCCTCTACGGATTTGTATGTTCTTCCAGAATCAATTCCATCTCTGGCACTATAATCCATCTACTTAATTCACACTTGCATGGTTCTTGAGTTATCCTTATAGAAACTGAACAATAAAAGTAATTGATGAAAACATCAAGTGCAATAGATTTTCAATACAAGCTTGTGTGGGAACACTTCAGGGTAAAATTGAAACTGATTTTCATTAAGCCTTACAGTAATAAATAAGTTCTTCTGGGAGAGTAGCTGTATAAACACTAAACAATAATCTCTTACTGAAAAAAAGAAGTTCTATTAGAACTAGAATTTCTATTATTCTTCACTGATAATCTTACATGAAACATTCTTAAAATTTCCAAGAAATTCTGTACCAATGTTCAGTCCTCCATATGCTCCTGCTGTAATTTATGGTATTGTAGATATCCAGTGTCCCTGGGCTTGTTACATGCAGTGCAGCAGAGAATTTCTACTTCTCCAGTTTCATTGTAATGCAATTTGCTTCTAGGAAAATTCCAAGGCACAGCACTACCCCATCCAGTTCTCTCAGACTTCTCCAGACAGGAGGAGTTAAGTCACTTTCCTGAATTTTAGGTACACTCATTTGCAGTACTTCATTTTCCTCTAGTGTGCAAAGAAGTTGTGACACATAAGAATGCTGGCCACGACTTTGAAACCTGAGCTGTAGCGTGCAAGTCCTGCTCACAGACAATTGTCCCTGCTGCATGACTCAGCCACTGACTCATTTGCTGTTACGCACCTTGGCTACCTGTTTGCAAATGCAGTGTGAGCTGACTGGATAATAAATAATAAATAAAAAAAAATCACTAAAGCCACGTGGTTTCGAAGTGGCTCTCTGTTCAAGTGCCTGACAGGTGTAGTTGTGTTTTATTTATTATGTGTTCATAGGTAACCATAGCTGTGTTTTTCCCCTGTAGTTGGAGGGATAGCCGCTGGATTCCCAATAGAAGGATTGAGAATCTGGGTAACATTCCTCTCATCACAGACAGAACTCAGGAAGCTCCAATTGTACCAAATCAATCGGTATGCCACCATACCCTGAGATTATCAAAGGATGGAAAGCATCTTAGAAGAGAGTTTTATAACAGTGTGGAGATGCTGAAGCGATGGGTGCCACCTGCACAGTGAATGAATGCTCAGTCTGAATGAGCATTACTGGAGCTTCAACAGGGAGGAAAAACATGAAAATCTAGGCTTGAATTTGTTGCTATTTGAACAGCCATTCCTACTTCATAGACAATAAATACAGCACTTTTATTCATACATACATTCTATTTCTGAAACCTGACCGAACTGGTTTATTTGGTTTATTTTGACTTTCTGAAAAAAAGTCTAACCACAATAAAATCTATTCAGAGCGAGGTACTAGAGATTAAAAATAACGAAGCATAAATAGCTCTTTCCTGACAAACACTTTTAGAACCCAGCCTGAATATATAATTGCTCATCTGCAGAGGATTTTTCCTTATACCTGACCCAGAGCTGCACAAAGAGACTGATCAGCTCATTTGGCATGACCTCAAGCTGTGCACTATTTTTCCTGTGCATGGACAATTTCTAGCATGTGATAACTGATCTGCAGTCAATACTTATTTTCTCTGGAAGTTATTCATTGTGATAATGTACATTAGGATGGCAGCAAAATTCCAGTTTCCTATGAAGAACTGGGAGTACTGAATCAGTAGCACCAGGGTAATATGGGAAGATACCTGTACATGCACATATATTCTGGCTATACCTGAGTGTGTGTGTGTGTGTGTTCAGAATGCATGCAGGGACAATAGGCAACACAAGAAAAAAATTATAAACTTCCCTTTATCTTTTAATAAATCCTATTTGTTGTGATTCTTCATAAAAAAGCCAAACTTTTTTTTTAACTGTTTTGACCAGGAACCTGTTCTTGTTGTGCTGTGCTTGAGTTGTGTACACAAACACTGACATTCTTTTGGTGTCCCACTCTGCTTTCATCAAAGGCAGATTCTAAGAGACAAGGGAACCAAAGGCAGTCTGGCCAGCGTCTCTATCCAGGCTGCATCCCAGCACATCCAGCTCTCCATCCAGCTATTCCCAGACAGAGCCAGACTCATTAGAATATAGGCATAGGGTTATAAATACCTTGCATCATGCAAAGGTTCAGTGTACTACCAAGAAGACAGAGGTCCATTTTAGCCATGTGCATACATTAATTTACTAGGAGAAACTGAACTCTGGATTCTGTTATAAAAAGCTATGCAGAGTAAAAAACACTTTAAAAAGTATTTGGCTTTCAGCACAAGCCGACTTATCCACTGTCTTTCAAGTTCATCTCAAACAGTCAGATAAACAAAGATAGGTGATCAAAGGCATACATTACCTTTGGCAAACATGCCCGTGTTTTAGCCTGTGATACTTTGTACCTCAGTGTCACACACAGCACGCTGTGCTTGGCAGGGATGGCCATCAGAAGGTACCTGCTCAGCACAGAACTTCAGGAGCAGTGCACTAATGGAAACGGGACAATAGCGAGAGGTTTTTATTATTAAGCTGATTAATCTTGGCAGCTGTACAAGCGAGAGTTCAAAGCGTGTCTGTAGAGCATGGTGGTACATAGCATTTCAGAGCCAGGCTGGGATGCACTGGTGACAATTCCAGTCCATGCTAATGGACCTCCCCCCTGTTAAAGGTACCAGCATCCTTATTGCCCTCTACAGCTCCCTAAAGGGAGGTTGTAGTGAGGCTGGTGTTGGTCTCTTCTCCCCAATTGCTGATGACAGGACGAGAGGAAATGGCCTCAAGTTCCATCAGGGAAAGTTTAGGTTGGAGATTAGGAAGAAGTTCTTTCCTGAGAGGGGGGTTGGGCACTGGAATGGGCTGCCCAGGGAGGTGGTGGAGTCACCGTGCCTGGGGGTGTTGAAAAAACGGGTTGATGAGGCACTTGAGGCCATGGTCTGATGGTCTGATGGTCAGGAATATGATGGGATAAAGGTTGGACTTGATGACCCTGGAGGTCCCTTCCAACCATAATGATTCTATGATTCCATGACTCTATCCCCTGGTCAGCAGGGGAATGCAGCGGCCGACTCACCGTGTGCAGCTCTCTCAGGTGATGCTGGATAAAAACCCTGTGTGTGTGCATGGCCAGTTTAGTCTCTGATTATAAAGGTGGGGGTGTTTTTGTCAGATGTTTGGTGTCATTTGTTAGGGCTTTGTTGCTGTTACAAATTCATTTCTCTTGGGCTGGACAGTGGTAACTGGATTGATTCCAGACACTGGGACACACTTCCCTCCAGTGCAAAAGTCAATGTAATCACCTTTAAAGCTTCCAATACAAGGTGATGTTCATTTTGGTCTGATTTTTGTAAGGACTTTCTCTTAATTTCTTTTTGCAAGATAATAAGAACCCAAAACAGTGCTATGAGCAAAACAACTAAATTACCTCTGCAGTAATTAGCAAGACATCAGGTCAAAGGAATGCAAACATACGAGTCCATTGCTGTGCCTCGCTGCAAAACTCTCGCATGCTGCGCTGGTGAATTTGTTAAATCCTTCAGCAATTGCAGAGAAATGAGTATCAACACGTCTGGTTGTACCTGAGTATTTTTAATACGTTTAAGATGTGTATCTAATACTCAGATGTATTCAGATTAATTTATTCAGACATTCCTTAACTTCAAACTTCTTTCTGGTGGAGAGAGAAGCTTTCTATTAGCAACAAATTATGCAAGCCTTGCTTCTGCATTTCACCTGAACAGAACGGGGACACAAGGGCTTAAGCAACTGCTCAAACATTATTGCTGAGACAGCAGTTTTGTTTGATAGTAAGGCCAAATAAAAAAAATAAAAAGCAAAACCTTTTGGGGGGACTAAAGCTCTGTTTTTCATAAAGTAAGCGTTGCTAAAATCTTTGTGAGTTAGAGCCACCTGACTCTATGTTCACACACTAACTTTTGGGGAGGAAATGAAAAAAATGGTATTTTTTCCCCTAACATACAGAAATTTGAATGCAGGGAAAGGAATAGCAAATTCCTGTTGCCAGTATATAATGTATAATTCCAGCCTGGGGTTTGATGGCTTCAACACACCACCATTTTAGCTCTTTTGTGTATGCCATGCTATTACCTGGCTTCTGAACAGAGTATACCTCGCAGTATTACGGGGTCAGTGGTGCTTTATGATGGTTCTGTAGTGAAAGTAAAGTTAAATCTTTAAATAGCATTATTGCTGTCTGATGAGGATCAATTGCTGATCATCTCCACGGAACACACACAGGACATACACCTCATCTCCTGAAAACAAGCTAAGGTGGATTTTCTCCTCCTCCTGTGGAGCCCATACAGTAAATAAGAAACACTATGGCCAAAGATACCTTACACTGGTGTATGCAGTCCTTCAGATGCTTTACACCCGAGTCTCTTATACCTGACCCAACACTCTTCAGGTAAATTCTCTGACTTTTTGCAGCTTTCAGTATCACAGACCTAAAAATTAGCTATTTTAACCAAGTGTTTGGGTGAAACGCTCAGTACAAAGCAACAAAGTTATTTCCTCAAGTAATGGATTTCAATTTATCAAGTTTTCAAGTTGGATCATGCTCTTAGCTGACAAGAATGCAAGCAAAATGATTTGTTGTTTTCTTTTCCCTAGGCTTTGTTTGGCATTTGATAACATACAGTCAACTAAGCTCATTCTTAAGTACCTATTGGTGATTATAGACACAGTTTTGTTCAAATTAAATATTTCATATCCTTATAAGCAAGTTTCCAGAATATTTTAAATACAGGAGATATTTATTTTATATATCTAATAATT
Source organism: Aegotheles bennettii (assembly GCA_013398125.1). NCBI lineage: Eukaryota > Metazoa > Chordata > Aves > Caprimulgiformes > Aegothelidae > Aegotheles > Aegotheles bennettii. The sequence continues at coordinate 103,419 of VZRW01008926.1, read as the reverse complement.
AGATGTGTGATAAATTAGTATTTCACACCTGCTTTGTTTATATCTAGGAGAGTTCAGGGTATTTCCATTGAAACCAAAGGTCTGATGTTAGATTTTTAGTGCTGTCATAGTAAAGCACATTACTGAGGTTATTTCCTTTCATAACTCTGCATAATCACTGTACTTCACCCTTTAACTTCTACAGTTGTACTTTCCTGCCCATCAGAGATGTAGGAAGCCAAGATTCAGTGCAGAATTTTGAGATAGGCTATAAAAAACAAACCCCCAAACCACACAACAAAAAACCCAAAAGCAAACCAAACACAACCTCAGAACACAGAAGGATTAAAAAAATAAATCCTTGTCAGTAGCTGACAACAGGATTTACTAGATTTAGTAAACTCACTATCAGGATGATAGTGCATCTCTTCCAGATGCACCTGGCATTTGCTTGGCTTCAGGAAGCCAGTGTCTCTAAGGTGGCCATCACTTTCAAATGCACAGGTAGGTAATGATACGTGCCAAGCATCAGTGCAATTATGCTTTCGTTTGAACACACCTCAGAGCATATTTAAACATGATCAAATGCAAAGCTTTAGCATCCTGCACTACTGTAAGTGTTTACAGTTTGTCTTTGCAATATTCAGAGTGGTGAAATCTGGTATTACAATATATCCCAATTCCTCTGGTGCCTGGAGGGGAGCAGTGAGTGTTACCATGCTCAGCTCTAAGCTAAAGGTGTTGAGTTATTGTACAAGTGTGTTAGCCAGTATTTTATATTTAAAACATGGGATTTAAGAAGCTTCCATTTATCTAAAAGGAGTGAGAGGTGGCAGCGAGTTCATGCATTTGAAAAACATAATGCCATCTCACATCTAAGTGGCCAAAAGGTAGAACAGGCCTATTGAGGGAGAATTTCCATTTCTGTAGCAATCCTAGGAAAACTTTATGTATGGGTAAGAAATAGGATCTGCTTTCATATTTGACACAATGTAGTTCATATAAAACAATAGATCATAGATTTATTTAGTCTAATATGGGCCAAGTAATTCACAGGAGTATTTAACTTAAACATGTGGAAAATCCGAGTTTCTCTTAGAATAGGAAATAGAGTCAAGTGATTAAAAATCTTCTGGTTACTTTTCCTGGTAGCTTTTTGTTGCTTGTTTTTGTAGGAAGTTAAGAATTCTCTGAGGAAAGCTCCAAGATGTTTGTGTGGCTTTGTGAGTAATGGAAAGAATTTACAGCAAAATATGCTACTGCTGCACAGTGGAACAAAATATCTTACTGCTGCATATGGAACAATAAATAAGAAAATAATCAAAAAGGATGGCTGAGACTCCCTTTCTATAAAAGAGCTTCTCCTAGGGGAAAGTGGAACTGCTGTATAACAACTTACACGAAACATTTGAGATTGTGCTTGCCAAGGAAGTCTACCTTGGAGCTTGGCCAAAAGCCAGCGTGTTCTAATTACCTTTACTTTGCAGTTCTTGGTAAGAAAGTCTACTTGGAAGTAGCTAGTACTGCAGAGTTTGATAATCCTGAGTGAATTCAATTGTTCTGCTGGGCCAGAGACCTAAGCAGTCTTTCAAGAAAACAAGAACATACTGAAAATGATGTTTTATAAAAGACTCGACAAGGTTATAAAACAATAGGTAGCCAAAGTCAAGCAGTAGTGTAAGTAAACATTTATGTAATGGTTACTAAAACCAACAAATACTTCCTCATGGGGATAGGTAGTTTTCACATTGAGTACTGCATTCCTCATCCAGGGAAAAGAAAGAATAGCAGTTTCGAGAAAGCTTTTATCGTACAAGGAGAGAACATAGATTTATTCTTTCATGATAACGTAATGCAGTGGAAAACTTTCAAAGCAATGAGCCGTGTAAATACTGCTCTTACCACAACTACCACAGCTACAAGGCATAACGCCCTTGGTCTTCATTAGTGTTTCAGAATAAATGAATGCCATTATGTCATACTGGAGCAGCTGTTGATATGCTATACAGTTACTTTCAGCTGCATTAGCATCTATCTTCAAACAGTCCAAATTACTTTATTTTTTAAGCTTAACCTGAACTTGTTATTCTGATTTCCCATTGATATCACAAGAGTAAACAAACAGCAGAAAGGTGACTGTTATCAGGCATCTCCATCACTATCTGCCTTCATATCTTCCTCTCTTCCCCCGCCCTCGCTGCTGCCAGCAGTGCCAAGGCCATTGCACCACCTGCACCACAGGAGATGAATGCCACCCAGCATGCTTTCCCACCAAGGATGCCAACTGCATTTACCTCTTTATAATGAAGAGGTTGCAGGGCACTTTGATTCATAGAAGTTACAGAATTAGGCTAAAACAGTTTTGCAAGTTATTCTTACTAGTATTAGACACTACCAGACAAACCAGAGCCAGGCTTTATATTTTTGGCTTAATCTCCTGACACAAGCTTTCACTTCCAGCACAGCAGTGTGAGTACTGACCTGCATTGCTATCACAGATGATGTGCTCAGACCAAGGCACCGGGCTGATAATGTGGCCAGCAGCTCATTGCTTTTGCCTGGGGTTAAAGTGTCACGCTGCACCCGAGCATTTGGGCTGCATTCCTGACTGTCACATGGAGAAAAACTGTGGGTTTGGTTGTAAATCAGGTTTCTCCTTCTGTAAAGAGAAAGTATGAGCACTGCTATGCTTTGAGGCTTAGGTCTAATCACACACTGCTGCCAAGGGACAGTCCCTTTTTCCCCTTTCAGCCCCAGCTGCACGTTCCTGCCCCTTCTCTCACGCTGGCTCTAGCAGTCATGACACTGCATGGTGAGTCAGATGTTTGTGTTTTCATGACTAATCTCACAATCCCAGCACTTCTTGACTGATACGAGGGAAGGAGCCAGGAGGCCCAACTAATGGATGAGGTGTGCAGGGGCTGGAATCATCCCATTTGGCAACAGCCTGCAGATCCAATTATTTGGTTTGTGAAACTGCAGCTGGGGTAGTTGGAAACTTTTTGCATATGCAAAATATATCTCAAAATATATTCTCAAATCAAAAATATATATCTCAGACAGATCTCAAAAATCTCCTTACTCATCTGTTTATCACACTGACATAAGCAGCATTATTATTATATACAATTATTATTATATACAATCAAAGCTGAAGTTGCTAAATTAGGGGGTTTTTCTGTTGCTCATAAGTTCCATGTACATTACAATTAATTTACCTCTTACACTATAGGTTTTGTCTGATTTGAAAAAAGCCCATACGACTTCTTCAATAAGGTATTAAAAATGAATAATAGGAGAAAATAGGAAGGCAAGAAAGATTGCTGATAAGCACAGTTTTTCAAGATAGTTGAGACTGAAACATGTTGAAAGAGTGCAATGTTAGATTATGAAATAGTAGCCTAGATCTTATGCAAGTGAATGCAAAGCAATAGTCTAGGAAGAGCCAGCCTACATTGCATGTAAACAGCAAAGGGGTTCTGGTTTAGCTCTTGTCAACCAGATAAAGAGATGTGGGATTTCCTGTGAATAGCTCCCTAAAAATGCCAGCTCTGAGCTCAGCAATGGTCAGGATGAGAAGTGATGTTAGGAATTTAGGGTGAGAGCTGAGAACAAAACAGAAGAGAGTACTTACTGCATTGTATGAATCAAGGATGCCCCCATGTTTTGCATATAGCATGCAGATGTGTTCCTGTGCCAGCGGGTATGTGGAATAAAAGAGGAACAGAAAAGGGTGGCAGGAATTTTTAGAGATATAAAACAGCTTCTATGTGATATGCAGCTAACTAGATTGGGACTCTTCAGCTGGGAAAATAAAAGGATGACAAAGAAGAAGACAGGTATTTTCCTAAGCACCTCTCACGTGCCATTATAGCCATCCCACAGGGACTGGAATGGTGGCTGCAGTGAGAGCTGGGCAGGCTCAGGAAGTCGCTGCTCTGGTGTGTACTTGTAGGCATTTCCTACCCGAGGTTCTCACAGCACTTCACACATCACAACAAATCCAGTGCTGGATGATTAGAAAGAGTGCTGCACACAAACAAAAAAGTGTTTTCCCCCTGCTATGACCTCCCATGTTGTAGCAATCAGTGTCAGGTTTGCCTGAATCAGAGGCCCTTTTCCATCCCGTGCATTTGAAACTCTCATGCTCTCCCTACGTTGCCTCTTGGGCTTTGTGTTCACCTCACTATGATTTTATGTTTAAAATACCAGAGCCAAGGGCTTTCAAATTCTTGATAAGAAGCAACTCACACGTTTTGACAAATGACTTCTTGCAGCTAGTAGTTTGCTCTGAGGTTTGGAGGGAAAGATCCTTTCAGCCTGTTTTTAGTTAAAGTCAGTAAATGATGTTGAGTCTCCCGAGTAGCATCTTTAAACTCCAAACCACCCACAAGCATGCTGTCCCTTTAGCTGTTACTTCAGAATGGAAACAGAGATTGATTTGCCTAAGGTCACGTGGTGAATGAACAAGGGACAGAGCCGAGGAGCAAAGGCTGGCAATCTATTGTTTCAATATCCAACGGCACAATTCCCCCTCATAATTCTCACCGTATAACAACAATAAGTGTTGCTTTTTGACAACAGTTATCCTGCAGTTTCACTACACTGCCAAATACAGCTGCCTGAGATATAGTAGAGTTGAGCAATACTGAAATGTTCTTGCACGTGAGGATTTGGGGTTTGTGCTGTGTCAGTGCAGACCACAGCTGGAGCAGAACATGAACCCTATTGACAGGGCACAGCCAGCTGGTTCTAGAGCCAATTCACAGGGCAAGTGCCTTCCATTTGTGTCTTCTCACAATCTGACTGCCACATTTAGAGACACCTGTGAACCGAATGAACAGATTTCAACTCATAGGCATCTCTGCAATACTAAAATACAGACCTTAATGTTTTACTGGATCTAGCAAGTACCTGATGGAGTTACACAGCAAAGTCCCACCACAACGGCGCACGCAGTCGTTTTGAAATCAGTTCCTACTTTCACAAAATGCAGCCAATATTACAAAACCATTATCACAGTTTGTCACTTTTAAGTAACAGCATCTCTGTTAAGTCATTTCAAGACATCTTCATCCCTTTACTACTTCTGGTCTGTGCTGATCTGAATTTGCTCAATTTCCTTCCTGAATGGCCAGTTAATTACTTTCCTCTCAGTCCGACTACTGAAACACCAAATAGGCAAATTCCCTTTGTCCCCCAAAGGTGCCTAAAGTACACATTTCTGACTGATCCTGGTTTGACCAACAAGAATAAAAACATTTCTGAATAAATAATCTGTCTCCTGATATACCCTACTCATTGTTCAAATCATGCACCTCCAATTTGAAAAGGATTTAGGACACAAGATTTAGATCCAGATCTATTCTCTGAATGCTCCGTAGTTGTCAGAACCTTGATCTCCTAATCCAGGATTGCCTAGGCTTTTTGCAAAAATTATGGCTCCGATTTAATGATTCTCTTGTTCCTTCACAAAATCCTCACAAAATTCTGGAGAGTGCATGTTTTGCCTTGCTCAACCTTTTAATTACATAGGATAAACACACAGTTGTTTCTCCAACACCCAGAAATTGAGGAAAGAAAATAGCAATGTGAGAGAAGAAGTTTTTACAGTGAAGCCATCCTGTTTAATAACCATGTTTAAAACCATCCTGTTTAATTTGAAGGGTTAAAAAGCTGTTCTGTATTTACAAAAATTTTGCAAATCACCTGAAAATCCTTGACAGGTCTATCCTAGAGAAACATCTAAGGTGTTAACTTATGGAATAAATATACACAGAGTATGTATAGGTGGTCTCAGAGGTTTTGTTTGTACATAGCACTTTTCTTGGCCATGTAAAAAAAGCACTAGGTTGTGCAGCACCATTTAAAAGAAGCAAGTTAAAAGCACACAGGATTGTCACCCCAGATTCACAAATAAATGAAAAGACAAAAAGGAAGGGTGGGAAGAAGAAAAAAATTAATGTTTTCCCATGCAGGTATTCTAGAAAGTATAACAGACTCCAGCCAACGTATTAAACAGGCAGGTTACAGAAAAGCCAGGCTAAATAGAGAAGTAAAATGAGGAATTCTGAAGTCAAAAAATACGGTAGTTCACTAACTACATAAATATTCAGTGTTAAAATTTATCATCCTGATTCTAGGAACTAAATGACATGACCACAGGCTACAAAAATAGCCACAGAAGGAGTCACATGGAGTGATGTAATGTGAACATGGAATAAATCCTTGCTTTTTTTAAACTGAAAAATTTATATTCAGTGAAACTCCAGGAAAAACACAAACCAACAAAAGGGTTAGCACTGGTGCACTGAACCAGGTCAAGGGCAGCACTCATCTGTATGCATTTGGTGCTTACATCAGTGCCCCGTGGCAGAAAAATCTTATACTAACCTTGGCAGAACAGTGCAAGGCACTCACAGAAGTAATGGGTGAGACCTTCATTTCTGGGAGAGTTACTCTGCAGTCCATGCATCACCACAGAGCCACTTCAGCTCTTCTGCTCAAGGGCAGAAATAGATATGGGACTGTTAAGCAACCCCATTACAAAGTTCTGTCCTCATGAAGGAGATTCATGACTTCTCAAACTGAGGGATTTTTGGTCTGTTGCTCTTTTACCATATCTTCTTGTACATAAAGGCACTCAGGAAACCTGAGGTGCAGCACAGGGCAGGGGATTGTGTTTTGGTTTTGCCAGCCTGCACTCCCACTCCTGCAGTAATATTCTCCAGGAGAAGGTTTGCCATGGTCTGGAATATTCTGAAGAGACCTTATTACAAATATAATCCTGAAACATTTCTAAGAAAGCCAGAAAGAGAAAATAAAACAACCTTCAAGATTTCCATTAGAATATGTTGGAAAACACACACCACAGTGCTGAGCTGTAAAAGGTTAAAGAAAATTAATAGCTGCATGCAGTGTGCTAATGCACTAACGCAAGCAACGAGCATCATTCCATATGCCCTGGAGCATGAGATCATTGGCCAAGTGGCTGGATATTTCAAACCACATGAGAGGAGCATTGCTCCTTCCAGCATGGAATATGGCCAGAAAAGAAAAAAGAAAAAGAAAAAGAAAAAGAAAAAGAAAAAGAAAAAGAAAAAGAAAAAGAGAAAGAAAAAGAAAAAGAAAAAGAAAAAGAAAAAGAAAAAGAAAAAGAAAAAGAAAAAGAAAAAGAAAAAGAGAAAGAAAAAGAAAAAGAAAGAAAAAAAAAGGTTTAGAATCTCCTTTAGGAAAAAACAGACCAAAAAAGTGGTCCTACTGTGAGCTGCACTTGCCAGGTCTGTCTTTGAGAACTGGTCTTGAATTTAAGTTAGCCCATAAATAGATTCTGTCTTATCTTCTCTTTCTACCACATCAAAACACCACAGAGGAGTTCAGCAACGGACTCGTTTGGCTTTAGAGCCTCTCATAGCTCCTGGTTGTTGAAGTTACTCTTATTATCCAGCTCTGTTAATTCCAGTTTTCTCTTCTTCTAGAATACTTGAATACTCAAGTATGATGCTTTATGTCGTATAATTCTCCTCACAGAACTAGTTGTTAATAAGGAAATAATGTGGTTTAAGATAGAATGCACAATAAAAATATATACAACAATATTATGGCGAATTTTAGATTCTAATGAGCAGCAACTACAAAAAGATTTGACTTAAAGCAGTGAAAGGCTCAAATTGTGGCTCTACTGGATACTGCTTAGTCAAGTCACTTAGGTGAGCAGTTGAAATAGGCTTAAGCACATGTTAAATGCTTTACTGGCTCTGAGACCAAGTTAAACACAAGAGAGAGATTTTCAAGAATGCCAGAATCACTCTGTTAGTGTAAGTGCCTCAGCTGGGATAAACTGGGAAGTAACAAGGCAGTGACAGGGAATATCCACTGTTACAGCCATACCTCTAGCTTCAAAATCATTGACCCAAAACTGTAAGATTACACACATAAAAATGTCCTGGTTAAGGGTTAGATCTGTCCCTCGGGGTAGTTTGTTTGTTTCTACCCCCTCAGCCATGCCCACAGATGAGGAATAGCATGTGCCATGTTATTGCCACCATTCTCAAGTTGACTTGACCTCTAATTCAACAGCTCTGTCACCCCCCTACATTTTACTCTTCCCTCTGACAGGGGGTGAGTTCTGCTCCTGTCCCAGCCCTACCATTGCCACTGCTTCTAGCAGCTCAGAAAGAAGTAAAGCAGCTTTCCAGAAGAGTTCTGTCCCGTGGGGGGCTGAGGTCCACAGTGGGGCTGGAACTTCTCCTGTCCTCACAAGACTGATACCAGTCCTCACCAGACCCGCATGATTCAGGGAAGTCACAGGACTTGGCAACACTGAACTAGAAAGACAGAGGTGAAATCATCAGTTCTGCTGTGAGTTTTGCACATGTCCATGTGCTGAGCTGTGCACAAAGGGCTCTGAAAGAGCCTTCTCCAGAGCAGCACAGCCCACCTGAGCACCCCTATCCAGTAGGCTGTGAACCTACTGCGTGTGTGCCAGAATATCCTCTGGCTGTGCCCAAAGCAGCACCAAGAGGTTCGAAGCCTCTGGAAGACAGGTCATGCTGCAAAGGCAATCCCAGAGGCATTAGAGACAGTTTTAGTCTCCAATTTTCAATCTTGCTCTTTGTTCTTACTTCACACTTCCATACCTCAGTGGTGAAGGATGAAGCATAGACAAGCGGGACATCACGACCCTCCTGGCTGGGATGTAACAAGGACTCAGCTCGAATATTTTGAAACACATTTGGAAAATGTTTTGTTCAGTAAGGGTCCATAGCCTCCTGAGGCCTGGATGTTCTGTCCTTGAAATGGAACCAGGCATGCTTCCCTTGTGCTTTCAACACTTCCAATGCTCTATGAGGCATCAACATCAGTTATATGAGAGGCATTCTCATTCATAAGCCAGAATTCCTGCTAGTATTGGATGTAACTGGAATAGCCACAAGGAAAATCACTCCAGTGCCCACTAACACTGAAAGGTTAAAAAAAATGATGAAAAAAACCCCAACCAAACCAAACCAATGAACTGTATTAATGAGGAGTGAGGCATTGGAAAACAACAACAAAAAGCCCCTGTAACACTTCAATACTTCTTCCTGTTCAAAGAGCACATTAGAGGAGAAAACAGAACTATTTAGTACCTCAGTTCCCACTTCAGGCATGAATCAGCTATGTAATTGTTAATCCACTTCTGGGGGGTGAGAGGCAAAGTGCACAGTGGGAGTCAGGCAGGGATGACCTCCCTGACACTCCTGGGCTGGGCAGATGGAGGTGTCCAGGCACCGTTAACGTTACACCTGCATGTAACCTGCTCCTCCTCCACCTGAGGCATCTGCCTCCCTTCCTTGCTATGGGGCACGGGGAGCAAAGAGGGGAAAAGACTCCCAGTAACCAGTAGAGAAACTCGTCACAGAAGGGCATGCTCTCCAAAAGCACACACTACCCTTTCCCACCAGGAAAAACTGGTTCTAATGTAAGTTGGGGTTTGTTGCATTCCAACCACTCATAGCATGTGTACTAGGCATCTGTAAAATCTCATATGTCTACCTAGGGAGAATTTTTCTAGCATGTTTGCAACATAAACAGTCTGATTTTGTTGTCCAAAACACAAACAGAATCAAAATGAAGAGTTACACACTCCTCAGCTTAACGAGATGACACGGGAACATTATGAGCATTGCACAGTTCTGGCTATCAACTCTGTTTTTCCCACAGCCTAGAAAAGCAGGAAGAAAATTAACACTCAGCTCATGATGCAGTAGTTGCAGAGGTCCTCAATTGCCTCTCTGACATTATTTTATCAGGGCTATTTGGTCCAAAACTGTAAGTGTCTGAGAAGGATCAAACGCCATCACAAATCAGCGAGTTCCCTAAAGAATGAAGATGACCACCGCTGTTTCCCAGCTGTCCTGTGACACACAGTTCTCTCTTATTTCCACCCATGTAGTCTTTAGGCACTGGAATAGGCTTTAGGCACTGGAATNGAAGAAGTTCTTTACTGAGAGGGTGGTTGGGCACTGGAATGGGCTGCCCAGGGAGGTGGTGGAGTCACCGTCCCTGGGGGTGTTCAAAAAACGGGTTGATGAGGCACTTGAGGCCATGGTCTGATGGTCTGATGGTCAGGAATATGATGGGATAAAGGTTGGACTTGATGACCCTGGAGGTCCCTTCCAACCAGAATGATTCTATGATTCTATGATTTAATGGGGAGGACAGTTACACACTGTTGAGATACAGCATTCCAGGAGTGCTGCAGAACAGTGAGTAGCGTTGCTTACAGATCTCTTTGAAAATGTACACAGACTCCCAGTGGGAGGTTTAAAATAAAAAGCTACATGACAACAACTTCTCTTGAACTCTCTGGCCACGTATGAGTTTTTGTTTGCATTAAGCTCTGATCTCCCAAAGCCAGTCATATAATAACAACTCAGGGTTTAGTTCTGCAAAGGGGAATTCTTACACATATCGTTAGTGGTACAGCTCATCCGTGATATAATCTTGGTCTGGCTTGAGGAGCAGACTATAGTCCCTGACCAATTCCTTTGAGCTTTGACAGTATGGTGTTATTAATTCTCATTATTCTAACTAGAGTGGAAAGATTCTGTCCCATGATCCAGCCAGGCTCTTGGAAATCCAGCAGCTCCAGCTCTCACAGAATTTTCAGACCTGCCTGTGGAAATCTCCTTGGACTATCTGCCACTCCCATCTCCAGGGCTGCAGCATCTAGGTCATTGCTTCACAAGGCAGGTGGACCTTTCTTGCTCTCCTCCAGTACTCAATATGATTTTTTTCAGCTGAGGTTAAATGGGAAGCAGAATCATTAATGCAGCCCTCATAGGAAGAGAAGAAGCAGAAAGTGTCCAGAAGTCTGGGCCAGCCCTCATTCCTTCTCCCTACCATTCCTGCTACCAGTGGGTCAGTTGGGCTTTGCTCTCCCTCCCAGCGTGGAGGACAACTGAAGATCACTTGGGGTTCCTCTGTTTGACTGGAAGAGTCCAGTCTAGAAGCTGCCTCAAGCCTATGGTAAAAGCAGGTGACCCTGGAACCTGCAAGGAACAGAAACGTAAATAAGGACATCATCTACATAAGGGCATCATCTGAATAAGGGCATCAAGATGAATATGGCCTCAAGTTCTGTCAAGGGAAGTTTAGGTTGGAGATTAGGAAGAAGTTCTTTACTGAGAGGGCGGTTGGGCACTGGAATGGGCTGCCCAGGGGGGTGGTGGAGTCACCATCCCTGGGGGTGTTCAAAAAACGGGTTGATGAGGCACTTGAGGCCATGGTCTGATGGTCTGATGGTCAGGAATATGATGGGATAAAGGTTGGACTTGATGACCCTGGAGGTCTCTTCCAACCATAATGATTCTGTGATTCTATGATTCTAAGACGATGATTAAAGGAAAGCTGGTGCTGTAAGTCTTGGTGAGGGATGCTGTCATCAGGTGGATCGCTCACTGATGCAAGCAGATTGGATGGTGGAACAGAATGTGGGGTGTTACTGGGAGCCTTTATTATCAGGCAGTTTCAAACGTTCCTGTACCCCAAAGGCAGATTGCATGCTGCACATTTAGAAGAACTGGCAACATTGCAGGCTCACAGTGCTCAGAATGATCAAGAAAATAAATATACACGCACACTCCATCTGCTTTTCTTGTGTTTGGTGTTGCTGTTGTGGGAGTTTTCTTCCTCAGGATAATTTGGGATCCAGCCTATGCTTTTTGGGGTTAATTCTGCAATACGAACACCAAACTTGTAGTTGAAGATATTCTCCAGCTACTCAACACTGAGAGCCAATGCATAGCCAGTACAAAGCGTGCTACCCAAGGGCTGAGTAAGTGAAGTGCAGAAAACAGCATGAAGCCATAGACATAGAACTCAGTCATTAAGATATAGGAAAAGAATTCAGGAAACAATGTACATGTTGGGTTTGGGTTTTCTTCTTTCCCTCCCAACCCAAAAAACAAAGGTTTCATATCTCCTTTTCAGTGATGTTTCCAAGACTAGACCATGAAGGGAAAAGAGAAAATGAATTATGATGGAGTTGTTTACCCATCACAAAGCATACTGGAGAGGGAGGAATCTGGTCTTCTAGGTTCTACTTAGTATGAAAGGGGATGGTGCTAGGGGAGAAAGAGTGAGTTGAAAACCCTTGAAAAAGGAGGATTGCTGTGATGCTGTACACAAAAGGCTCAAGCAGGATGCTTCTGCCTTAAAGAAAATTACTGCTCTGCTACTTAAGCTTACTGAATAATTCAACTACATAAACTCTGTAAATACAGAGTGAGCTGCAAGTTATACATATACAGGTTGTTTCAAAAAGATGACCCAGTCTCAAAGCATCTTGTCATTGAAACCAGGTCCATCTTTTTGAAACATCCTGGAGGTATATTCACTTTCTTCAGGTTTTACTTTTTTATATACTTTTATCCAAAGGGAGGGCTCCAGGCTGATTTAAGCCATAATGATTGCACATCTCTTATTTCCTAGCTTGTGTCCTCTAACAGTGCAACTGTATTTGGAATCTGCAAAACAATTCTTTGTGGTTTAGAAACTACTTAAGCACAGGCTGGAAGTGTTTTGGGAAGAACCCCCTAAGAAGTTTTAGAAGGTAAAACCAAGACCATTTCTGAAGCTGGTCAATAAAACAAAACAAACAGTAGGGGTAAAGTCTCTTATCTCTGTGCTAGGTCCTCAGGTTCTGCCATAACCAAGCTGGATCCCCAAACCCAGCTCTGGTGGCTGGTTTCCAGTAGGCCTTCCAGTCTCTCCTGATGGAACTGGTTTAGTTTGTATAAATACACACAAATAGGAGCAAGATCCTGGAACTTATTTTATCCCAAGCAATTGGCCTACATTATTTGATAATTTGGAATGAAGGAATGCCTCTCATCTAAACCAGAAACTTTGTCTTGGAACACTGAGACCTTCCCTCACAAAAGCTTCACCAATATAAATTAATTTCCATGCAATACTTTTGGCTTTGAATCACATTTTCCAATGAAAAAGCATTTTTTAGAAAGACTCTTGATTGAGTTCTCTTTCTGAACAGATATGTTTTGAGTAATCACTATGTAGGACAAGGAAATATTTGAAAATCATGAGCTTCATCAGTGTCATCCAACAGATGGATTTTTGCATAAGCAATTACTTGAAAGAACTATACATTCTCTACTGGTTTGCAGTTATTTTCAGGGCACAGTGAGTAATCTAACACTGCATCTGAAAGCAGCTGGAATTTATAGATGAGTAATCTTTGCATATGAATAGATTTTGATCTGTGCCTGACTAATTTTTACTTCTTCTGAAAGAAATTAAACATCTTTTGCTTCCTGTTAGAAAGCAATTACAATTTATGTGAACAATTGCCTTTTTTTCTTTTTTGCTTGGAAGAACATTGCATTTGTCAGTATTGAGCACTACAGTCAGATTGGAAGCTGTATTTCATTCTTAACTTGCTCAGTTGCTTTTGACATTGCCCTACAAACTCCACTGCAGCAGAATCTTAAGGCCCATCAAGTGATGATTTATGGGACTCTAAGCAGTTAAATTATATGAACACAAGAGAATCTGAATGTTTTGAATTATCTTTGTGCTTACTTCAAACCAGATACATAAGAAGTCTTTCTTCATTCAATATATGCTACACTGCAAGAGAAGATGTGATCACAATATGTCCATGCTGCTTTTAGTATAGGTAGAACAAGTAAAAATAACAGTGAGGGTAAGTTATTATGGATGTCAACCTAGAAAGCAACTTTAATATATACATATTCCCTGGGGGCTACTAGAAGTATTTATACCTTAGGTGATTCCAGTCAGTTTTATGGACCTTTAGACATATAACAATATTAAAAAAGAGATATGCCTACTAAGTTTCGAACACAGCCTTCACTGGGAGCATTGATACACCCTCTGTAGGTAACTCAAGTGCAACATTTGAAGGGGTTCGATGTTTATAGAATCACAGAATCATTGAGGTTGGAAGAGACCTTCAGGATCATCCAGTCTAACCCCTACCTCCATCCCCACTCACCCACATCACCCAGTGCCACATCCAGACGCCTCCTGAACACCTCCAGGGACGGCGACTCCACCACCTCCCTGGGCAACCCATTCCCACACCCAGTCACCCTGACTGTGAAGAAAGTCTTCCTAATTTTTCCTTATGATATAGGAACTGTTCAAGAAGTTACTGCTAACAATTAATTGGGTATTTCAATCTCTGCACATAGTTACTGGCAATAAGATTTCTGAAATACACTTTTCTTGGATAGTTTCTGGTCACCATCTGCACAAAAGTTACTGTAAACAAGACAAGCATCACTAAATACCCAGTTTCTCAATAATTCCTTCCTCCCCTACTGGAAGATTGACTTGAATGTTCCAAGTCTTATTGCTACAGTACAGAAGAGGGACCACCAAAGCTCTGCTAACATGGCCAGTCTGGTTTTGTTTCCCATCTGGCCTTCTTTAAAAACAGCACAACATGGATATAAAAGCTACTGATACTGTATTAAGATTTCCACAACTGTGTTGAAAAGAGCTGCAAAACACTGCATTTCACTTCTTCAATAAGAAAAATCATTTCAATCCACTGGTAGTTGGAGACACTTCAGCAATGAGATCATATCTTCTTATAATCTCAGGATTTAGTGTGCAATTGAAACCAGGAGAATAAAAAACTGTCTTCTGAAGACAAAAATGTCTCTGTTGGGTGTGCATTGACTCACATTTCGAGGCACAGGACACAGAAAGGTGGGACTGAGTGTAGTTGGTCATGATCAAAGGGGCAGGGTGCAATAGCACAGGTGACATTTTTCATGTAAATCAATATAATATAAATAATAATAAATAATAAATAATCATATAAATAATATAAAAGCATGGTGGGTGTGGAAAATGGGAAGAGAGGCAAACACTGGATAAGAAGTGTTAGTGTGAAGTCTACATTGGTCCTTCAGTGGACTTTCACCAAACTCCATATCAAGGAAAGATGGTCCTACTGACTCCATGGCTCCTCTCTAGTGTCTTTGTCCGTAAGCAAACATTTTAATTAGTAAACTCTTCCATTTACAATGATCCTGATCAGAATATGAGTGCTTATTCTGTACCATGGCATCTATTTAATCCCAAGGGAAGTGGTGTAACAACCAAATTTGAATGTGGAAAATAATATAAACAACATTGCACAAACTTCTGAGTAAGACCTAAAAGTGTAAAACTTGGCTCTGGCTTGTGTAGCAGTTCTTCATTAGCCCACACTCAAGAATTTGAGTAATTCTTTAGTGAAATAATGAATTTACCACAAGCCCTTGTTAGCAAATGAACTTTGCCTAGAAGTAGCTTGTGCTCACGTGAGTTAGAAATTCAGATTCATCAGCTCTTTAAACAACATTAATTGCTTGCATACTCCTGAAGGGAATTTGGCTGTCATGGCATTCTGTCATCTCTGTGTCTGGAAGGAGAACCTGGTCTAAGAAAGAACCAGAAAATGGTAGGCAAGGCATTTATCTGGGGTTTTGAGTCCTTGAGGAAAGGGCCCTGAGCTTTTGGCAACATACAAAGTAGTCGAAACGCAAAGCCTGTGAAAGAAACCACATTTAGAGAGGTGCTGGAAAACTCTTTGTGGGAGGCACTCCCAAGGTTGGAGAGAGGGATTAAATGCAGGAAGCTGGCAGGGAGGCAGAGGTGGGTAGGTTAGGTGGAATTGAATCAGGTTTGGGGTTGTTTTTCACAGCACTGTGCTGAGCTGGTTCTTACAGCTTCATTCCAGTGAATGGAGATGTCGCTAATCAGCAAGACAGGATACTATAAACTTGATTTTGAAATTGAGGGCTGCCTATCTGCAGAGGTAGCTATCATCAGCCCCCACTTTTGTAGCCAGAGGATACTGTTCCCTCACACTGCAGCCACTTTCTACAATAGATGCTCAAGTCGTGACTGGTTCAGTTACCCTCTTACATCCCTTGGCTACTATTTCCTTCTGTATGGTAGAAAGTAGCAGCAATGTGAGAAACAAAATAGCAGCAGGATGTTTTTAACTATCCTAATGTGATCTCATGGATCTGTGTGTTAGAATGTGCTCAGAGAAAGATTTTCTTATTGACAGACTAGAAAAGTGTTAGGGGAGTTCTTTCCCTTGTTTTCACTCACATGCACGGAGCTGCACTAATCTGGGTGTTCCAGACAGATTTGGATGCCTCTTAAAGAATTGATCCTTGGGTAAATCTAAAAATAATAATAATGAAATAGCATATCATTAATTTGAACATTCTTATGAGTCTTTCAAACACAGGTTCCTTCAATTACATTATGAGAAAGGATTGAGTATCAAATCTGTTCTGGTTTTTTTGTTTTGTTTTGTGTTTTTTTAAATCTCAGTGTGTAGGATCATCGATTTCTGTAACGAGATCTACTGGGATTTTCTTGGGAATTAAATTGCTACAAGACTCCCCTCCTTTACATGCCCACACACTCCTAAAGCATCACCTACCTTTCACAGTATAGGGGTGGAAACTTTGATGGGGAAGTGTTAATCTGAGCAGAGGAAGATAAAGTAGCTAGTTAGGCTGCACATCCACTCGTTTGTAAGCTAACTGCAAGGATTGTGTAAATTCTTGAGTTCTGATTGCTCGAGTCAGTGTTGCCACATAGGCTTCAAGACCTGCATACTCACAGAGTATTTCTAAGCTGTATTTTTTTAATGTATGAGCTGGATCCATTCAAACAGGACACAGAACTGTCAAAGGGTCTCTTATGTACTTTGTAGAAACAAAGAATTAGAGCTGCCTCCAGTCCATGTATAAGATTAGTTATGGTATTTAAATACTGTTCACAACTAACATAGTACCAGTTTATCATACATTAAATACTTAACCCTCTCGGGATAGTAACCATCTTGCACTTAGTGAGCAATGTATGATACGCTGTTCAAAGTAAACCCTACCCACTATTTGAAAGCCTTGCTCATGACCAAACAAGATTTACACAGGTATAGCCAACTTTAATATATAACATGAAGAAGACCAGAGCTGCTTCTGCACCTTGAAAATATTATCTTTGATTAAATAGTGATTACAATCTTCCCTCACATAAAAAATATATACGTGTACATGTATTTATGTATATAATTTCAAAATCAAAGCCTTGTACTCGCTGCCTCTTCTTCTGCATGTCATCTGATGGCATTGGGAACAGATCCCAGCATCCCAGAATGCAGCTTGGCAGGTATTAGTCTCCTGCTTATAAAGGGCTCTCTAATTGCAATGCATTTTTTCCCCCTTTTGAACTAGCTAACTAACCTGTAATTTTTCTTGGTATCTGCCCAAAGCTAAATGAAGTATCTGATACACCCAAGGAATTCCTCATCTGCTACAGGTGACTTCAGATCGGGAGGTGCCATCACCAAATAAGAATGGATCTACGTGCAAACCAGGTTTCAGTAATATCCCCAGGAAAGGCAGATAGATCACTCATGCTCCCACTTTTATACTGTTTATTAGTTCTTACAAGAAGAACGGTGAAGCCCGCATGCAAGTCTCCTCCCCTGAGCTCCAACAGAAGATTGAAGCTGAGAGAGATTCTGATCATTGAACAAGTATTGACTTGATTTAATAAGGCAAGAAGAACCTCAGTGAGTGATTGCAATTGCTGCTGCTCCCCACGAGCATCAGATGCTCAGCAATTCAGCAGATTGCAATGAGTGTGCTTAAGCCTGATGTACTTTTTCTTCCCCATTTTACAAAACCAGGGTTTTTTGTGTTATTTTGCATTTGGCACTTTGCACTTAGGCAAATGCATTACAAGAAAGTATTTTCCACTGTCACTGGTTAGGCATATGATGGGATAAAGGATGGACTTGATGACCCTGGAGGTCCCTTCCAACCATAATGATTCTATGATTCTATGATTTTAATTTGAAAAGATTCTGCTATTGATATGTCTACCCATTAGAAGTCAATGCATGTGGAAGAGTGGGGGCAAGGCTGCAGAATTAAATGCAAATTAGCATGCAGCACTAATGGGTCCACAACAGCAAAAAAAATAAGGGGGGGCTTGAATGCAAATTCTTCTTCCCTTTTCCTCATTGTGACAAACACTGAGTTTGCCCTGCCTTCGGCTGTCCCTAGAGCCTCTTCTTCCTGCTGGCATCCCAAGGAGCAGATAAGAGACTTACTGTCCCGTCTCTGCCAGCTGTCTGGTTTCTCCAGATTAAGGTCGTGGTGGCTGGGGGGGTTACTTGTCTGTCAGTGGGCAGCTCTGCCTCTCACTTGGAGGGTAAACATGCAGCTTCTCCAGGAGTGAGCTGCATAGCACTTACTCTGCAGCTGCTGCCTCTGTTGAAGATGTTCTGCAGTTCAGCAACTTCATGGACTTCTCCTTTCTGCAAGAGCACAGAGGGGAGGCAAAGATGTTGCTGTCTTTCTCTTTTATTATCATGCCTGTTCTTTCTCTGTGGCCTCTCCCTTGTTCCACATGGAGGAAAGCAGACGAGAATCCTGAGAACAGTGTGAGGCAAAGGCAAACCAGGCTCTTCAGTCAATTTACATGAGCTTTGGGGAGAAGGAGGGGCAATTCGCTTGTGGGGAGATGAAATGTTTCCCTAAAACATTGCCCATCTGGGCAGGATAATACTGCACTAGAAATACACAGCTCTTCCCCAGCAATTCCTCTGGTTTGTAGCCAGTCATTAGCTAGAGCCCACTATTGCACAGTGTGGCATTGCTCTGCTTCTGGACAAGCCTTTGTTGTACGACCAGCAAGTCACCACTTACCAACACAGGTGCATATCCCTGCAGATTCCAATGAAAAACAATGCCCTGCATGTAAGCCAAATGCAAAACCCTCTAGTGAAGAAACCAGACTGAGGAGATCACACGTGCAGTGTAGACAAGGCAGAAGGAATGCTGCAAAGCATCCAATGGCTGCCAATACCATTGCCTTTCTCTGAAGCACACAGGTAAAGTCAATGAACGTTTTCTTTTATGCTTCTGGTGAACATTCACCTTCCTAACTATGATTCTCATCAAGAGATCAACTACTTCTACTTATACCCTTAAGGATATTTAAGGGAAAAAAAAGAGTCTGAGGTAGATACCAGAAAAATAATCAATCCCAAGTACTCAAAGTTTGGCTTTTGGAAGACACAGAAAATACAGGACTTATAATAGAAAGCCTGGGATAACCTTTACATAGCAGCACTCCTTTTCTGCCTGTAGTTTCAAGCTTCTGTATCCAAAACAGTTTCATGTCATTTAGTTCTCATAACTACAAGGTTCATTTTGAATCCACTACAGATATCCTAACAAAAGGGTTGAATAATTTTCCATGAGAAAGTTAGGGAAAGACGCTTGGTTTTAGCCAGCTTTTTAGGTACCAGTGAGTTGGTGGACAAACAGATTAAATTCTGGTTTCCTAGGGACACTATTCAAATTATTCCCATGTATGTGATAAGAAGTAGAGTAAATCAAGTAAAAATGAGGAAAAATCAGCTGGTAGTTGGGAAGAATTACTTTCAGTTCAACTTAATAAAATACTGTTGTGGTATCTATAAATTCATGGTTTTACTTCAAGCAATTTTTCTTCCTTTCAGTTCCCACTTGGATGACAAATGATAGAGCACACGTGGCTGTGGGTCAGGAACAGCCTCTGGCATGACATGCCAGGCTTGGAAGAGCTCTCAACACTGGTTGACATGTCTGGGGCCTCTGCTTAGGAACAGCTAAAGTCCTGCCTTGTCCACCTGCAGGTTCCCTGGCTTTACAAAGAGAAAAGGACATTGTAAACCTTGTGGGTGTTATAAAGCAGAATGATCTGAAACAGATAAGTTGCTGGCAGGGACCCCTGTGAGACAATTCCATATATGCCCGGTGCTGCTTGGATCAGCAAGGGGATCCAGTGGGGAAGTGTCAAAGGCTGCAGGTATGTGTGTAGGCATCTCACAGAAGCAAACCCAACCTGCAGGTGCAGTTAAAAATACCTCTACATAAAATTCAGTCCATTAGTTAAAGAGGCTGGCAAAGTCCCTGTGTCAGAGGCTGTGAATCTGTTGCCATTTAGCAAAAATATCTGTTCATTTTTTTCCCTTTAATACAATTACTTTAAAGGAATCACAATTTCAATCATGAGATACTGTACAAGGTGGAGATTTGGGGCTTGGCTTCTGTAGTGTGGTTCAGCCCTTGGATTTTTTTCCAGGCTTGTGTGTACACAGTTTTATTTGTATGCAAACAATATTGGTGCAGGTGTCTGCCTGGTGTTTGGGGCACGCAAAACCAGGGCTTGACAAAACTTTGATTTCCCCCTCCCCCCCAAACCTTCATTTCACATACCAGAGTGCTGGGGCACCAGAGGGATGTGTTCTTCCATTGCAATAAAAATCCACATTCCTTATGGAACTACTTGTGCTTTCTTCATGTACTGTGAATGACCAAGGACATGAGAATAAAACCTTGTGATGCAATCCTGGAGTCTTCCTCTGCTGCCTCCAAAGTAAGAAGGTTTCTGTCTTAACCCCCTGACACTTACTGCTACCTGACACATTCCAGGGTAACAAAAGCTGATTCCTGTCCAATGTGTGGCAGGGGGAAGGAGTGATCCCTGGTTGGAAGAGCTCAAAGGCAGGAACAAGCTAAGGACCCTCAGACATGAGGTTCTTGAAGCAGGGAAACCCACACACACCCTCTGAAATCAAAATGAGCAGGTACTAACTCTGAATATCAGGCTGAATCCACTCGTATTCAACTGATTGTAAAAGTTACTGTAATTCCGAGTACCAAAATGAACAGGTATTCCTTTAAACTTCCAGTGCAGAGTGATCAAAAACTAAATAAACCCAAACACGTCTCTTGGGGGGGAACTGCATAAATGTAACAGGGTTTTGTGCAAGGGGGAGTTCAGTGGCAGAGGGAACACAGTTCATCTTCTTGCAAAGGCTGGTCTGCCCTGTGGCTTTGCATGCAGCTACTCCTCCTGTTTATAGGTACGGCACCACCACCCCCACTTGGCCTTCCCAGGAGCAGTGATATAGTATCTTTGTGCTTAGGAGGAAACATACAGCAAATATTCTCGTGTTCCCCCACCTAGAGACGAGCTACTGGAAGGAGCACAGAACACTCCAGCCACGGCACAATCCATACTACAGGAGCATGCAAAAACCAGAAAAAAGGTAGCATTTGGGCTTCAGAAATGAAGTAGGTAGCAACCACATCGACTACAGGAACGGAATCCAGGCTAGCTAGCAGCTGAGGGAGTGCTGACTTCATCGTGGTATGTGGAGTAGATAGCCAACAATATTAATCTCACATGCTATAAATGCCCAGAATGCTCATCTCAATCTTTTTGCTTCAGATTTTGAAGAAGTATGGGATATCTGCCAATGAAATGAAATACCCTATAGCTTTGGAGCTTAAAGAGTAAAGGTAAGGTAACCTAACGTTCTGGAAAGCAAAATCTTGCTATGTTTTCATTTTGTTATTCCTTCTCCTACAGCCTGATGAATGGCAGTCTATTAACCATTTGGATTCAACTGAGCTGAAGTTGGGAGTACAGCTAAACATTGCTATTAACTTGTGAACTCCTTCAGAGCAGGTGGCAAACAATCTGTCTTTCACGTATGGATATGTAACACTGCCAAGAAAAAGGACCCTGGGCAGAGGGGGCTGATGGCTGTTGCTTGGCTCAGGTCTGTGTTTGTGAAAAAAGCCATTTGGGTGTGGGGCTTTCCAGGGAACAATCTTGATGAGCTTGCTTTGCTAAGGGGAGGAAGCTTATGTAAGGGGTCAGTCCAGCTCTCGCTCCAAATTTCTAACATATTTGACCCATGAGCCAAGGTCTCAAAAATAATCACGTTTCTACAAGTTTCTTGGAAGTCAGCAACTGGAGACAGAAAAGGGAACCACATCCATTCCCCAGCTGAAGGAGAGGATAGAACTCAGAAGCCACCCCTTGTATGAAGTACTGCTCACTACAGAGGGCTGCCCAGTCACCATTTCCCTAGCCACAGTGTGGGAGGGTGACCCTGAAGTGAGGAACACAGTTAAGACACCCTTATTTATTATCTTAGTGGGGAGCAAAGGTGCTTTGTGGATGAGACCATATAAATCTGTAGTGAAGCTGCTTTAGTTGTGCTGCTCATAGAGCAATGTTGGGTTTTCTTCTTGAGAGGCACTCGGACACTCCAAACTCAATAAGCACCCTCTGCTTGGAACAACACTTGACCAGAGCTGAGGCACCAAGGGATCCAAACATGGGGTGGAAGTGTACACACCACTGTGGTTCTCAGCAGGAGAACTGTAGTTTCTCTTACATATGAATGGGCAGGGATGGGTGACAGCTTCTGATCTGCCTCTCCGAGCCCATTTTGTTTTACCTGCTTTGCCAGAGGATGGAAATCTGAACCCAGTGCTGAAGTGGCAGGGTGATGGCTCAGATTGTTCTCAGGAACAAAAGCAAAGTAGTGACAGAACAGCACAGGAAACCTTGTCCAAAATCATAAACCACTCAACCCTTTTACCTTACAGCACAGCCCTAGCTGTGTCATTCCTGTTTCATTCACAGCCTGGATTCCTCAGATAACTTTGCTAGAGACTGGAGTTTTGTTGTAGATATGGAAAACTGCCTGGGAGTTTTGCTTCTTGGTTGTTCTGGCTGCTTTCCAGCCTCAGTAACACTCACAAGGCAACACATCCAGCTCCCTGCAGCAACCATTCTTTAAAGCAAGGCAAAAAATGAAGGGCACCAAACAAAACAGACTCTGCCACTACCTTAGTTCAGAAACCAGCAGGAGTGAGTTGTGTCCTGGGCCTTTGGAGAGCCAGTCCTAACCCTGCTGTACCAGTTACAAAACAAAGCAACAGGTAAAGGTGGCAGGGTTGGGGTAGGGGTCAATAACCACAACTCAGTGCTGCATATCTTGAATTGCTAATGTTTCCATGGCCATCCAATAACCAAAGACTTTTGGTAGCACGCTGCAGTGTGTGCATACACCTGAATTGTCCCCAGGCCAACCTGGCCAGCATCTGCTGCTGCCCACATTGAAAACCTGTGAGCAGACACCTGGGGGGGATGAGACAACTCTGAACAAAACTCAGCTGACTTCCACAAAACATTTATAGCTACACACAACCAAAAGAGAAAGTATGGGGGAACAGAGGGAGTTACATGAAGCATATAAAGACAGTAAGGTAGATTTTAAAGCTGAGCATATGACACATAATATGCACTACACATCCAGCTGGTGTAGGTAACCATGCCCACTTGACAGCTCCAAACACAAACCCCTGATTTCTGTTGTTCATTAGTTTGCCAACAGGTTATTTGGACTGTAAATTGTCATGCTGGGTCCCTGCCCTAAGGTGGTACTCTGTGTGTGTCCATACGGATGAAAAGGCAACAATCCATTGCTCAAGAAGGAAAAATAGGACACTTTACTCTGTTAAGCATTTTCCAACTCCTCCTTTGAGGCTGTGCTGTGCCCAGCCTTTCAAGCAAGTGCTTCACATTTGGCTATTCAGCTCCCTTGGTTAGGGATGTGTCTATTGACATCTTCTAGCCTGATAAAGTTCCCCTTGCTGGACATCCCCTGGGTTTATTTACAGGCTGAATGGCTTGTTCATTCACAGTCCCTAGCAAACTGAAATAATGAACAGCATGGGCTTCCCCGTGGGCCAACACTGTGCCTGTTTTCCTTTCTTGTGGTGGAGAGGGAGTTCAGAAGTGGAAGCCCTGAAACTCGACCTTCCAAGAGACTTTTGCAGGCTGCCTAGAGCATTCAGAGGCAGAACACAACGCCCAGGCTCTGCACAAGGCTGTGAACACACGTACTCTGTACTTGGAAGGAAGGAAGATAAGATTAAGAAAGATAAGTGATATCCTACCACTTGGTTTCCTCACTACATTGAAGCAGACCTGTGACTGTGCTAGAGTCTTTCATGTTTCTACAATGCTGTTTTGCTGATCTTGACCTTCCGTCAGAACTTCATCTCTCTGCTGCTCCTGAAAGCCAGGACATCATTCTGTCCTACGGTTACACTGGACCTTTCTGGTATAAAAGCCTGCTTGTCTTTTCCTTGATGGCACTCATGGCTTCCTGTGAGCTTCAGTGAGTCTGCTTAGGTTCCCTCACCACCAGTGGAAACTGTGTGTCCCCGAGCAACTCGCTCAGCCTCTGCCTCAGTTCCCCTTTCTGGAAAAGAGGAATTGGTATTTCATGTCCCCTACCTTTTGTCCTGATGTCTTGTTTCGGTTGTAAGAGAAGGTTGGGTAGGGTTTCACACAACACATACCATAACTCATTTCTATTGAGTGGCGAAGAGCTCACAAGATCTTTTCACAAGAACGTGAACACACAGAGGGAGAGAACCTGGACATACACAAGACTGAGGGGGTTAAGAGAAGCTCCGATTCTGAGGCAACTGAAGAACTTTAGAGTCATGCAGAAACTCCAGTCCTTCCTGGTGCTGAATGTCCTGGCTGACATAAGTTTTGATAAGGAGGACATTATTGTTTTTCTTCCAACTTCTGACCTGCTGCCAGGTATTGCCTGACTGTGGACAGTCATCAAAAAGCTTGGGATTTTTCTTTTTCTATCAGGGGATATGAATGAGTTTTATTTCCTTAAAGTAATTCCAAATAAATAGCTGAAAGGCATTAAACCTCAGACTACCTAGGGAAAAAATGTAAACCCTAAATCTTTGGGGGGTGAGCTTGACAGTTTTCTGTTCTAATGAGAAATTCAGCCTATTCACTCATCTTTATTCAACAGAGGTTTCACAGGATTTGTTCTATAGCTGAGACAAGTTAGATGAGGCATCCCAGTAGCCCCAGCAGGGCTGAACAGCACGAGCAAGACAGTGAACCTCTGCTATGGGGGTACAGCCCATGGCTCAGCGCGGTTCGGGTCCTGCCTCAGCCTTCTGGATACTTCATAACGCTGGGAGTCATAGAATCATAGAATCATTATGGTTGGAAGGGACCTCCAGGGTCATCAAGTCCAACCTTTATCCCATCATATTCCAGACCATTAGACCATTAGACCATGGCCTCAAGTGCCTCATCAACCCGTTTTTTGAGTCCTCCCCAAACCCTGCCCCGAGTGATGCTGGATCAGGCTCAGCCATGTGGTGAGTTGCATGGGACAAGGGAGCCATGTGCTCAGCTCCTCTGTGCTCCCAGAACCTCTCCCTGTAAGATGCACTTCATCAGCTCTGAGCTGCAACCCTGGTGTGCTGCAAAGCTACAAAGGGATCTGCCATGTTCCTGTACATAAGTAGCAGGGATTTTGCATATTTGGTTTTAGGTGGTTTTTGTTTAGAATCATAGAACCATTATGGTTGGAAGGGACCTCCAGGGTCATCAAGTCCAACCTTTATCCCATCATATTCCTGACCATCAGACCATCAGACCATGGCCTCAAGTGCCTCATCAACCCGTTTGTTGAACACCCCCAGGGACGGTGACTCCACCACCTCCCTGGGCAGCCCATTCCAGTGCCCAACCACACTCCCAGTAAAGAACTTCTTCCTAATCTCCAACCTAAACTTCCCCTGACAGAACTTGAGGCCATTTCCTCTCGTCCTGTCATCAGCAATTCGGGAGAAGAGACCAACGCAGCCTGGGACATGGTGGAACTGCTTCAAATGCCTCCCTGACAGTTCCATTCACTTTCCCTCTGCTGTAAATTAAAATATACAGGCCAAATTTGTTCTACAAAGTTAACGAGGGACATGAGGAAGTGTAAATTAGCAGTGCAGTTTTTAAAATATTTGGATTGTGTCTTTTAAATGATTCTCTGTTATATAACATGTCATTTTAGCTATCTATTAAAAAGTAATTCACTGGCATAAAATGCTGTATGTGCAGTACTTCCAAAGTCACACAGTTGGGATAGTGGAGATTTTGTCTTGGAGTAATACAAGGGACCCCAACAAAAATACCCATGCGGTTTTAAACACCCACCTAATACTGGCAGGAGATTATTCCCAGGTTTCTGTGAGATGCTGTATGTAAGATCAGGAACCAAGGCAGATCTAAAAATTGCCCAGCACATGAGGCCAAGGCAGTGAGGTGCTGAGACCTACTCACCTACTCCCTCCTCCTCTGCAAGAGGCTGCGTGGCAGCAGTGCATGAAGAACCTGGAGTAAGAGGTGGGACCTGGCCATATCTCAGCAGCTCCAAAAGAGGTGAGACCTGGCCATATTTCAGCAGGTCCAAACAGGGCTTGTTCAGGTACACAGAGCTGAGGTTTAGGGTGAAGGAGCAGAACGTCACAGCTCTCACAAAAGCTAATGAGTCCCATGAGCAAACTGATTCTGTGGCACATTTGGGAAGTGCAATCCATAATCTCAGTTATCGTTTGGAAACTTCTGACCTCCATGCAGGAGCTCCCACTGCAGATACACTATCTCTGCAGGCACAGGTAGCCATGGAGCTCCAGCACTGTGTGCATGGAACACATTGCTATGCAAACACACAGCTACCTCTAAACCTTGGTTTCGCAGTCCTTGTGGTTTAATTGCAAAGCATCCAAAAGGAGGCAGAAATAGTCTCTTGCAAAGAGACCTCGATTAACTCCAGAAAGAGTTTTTACAAACAATTCAAACACAGGCAGTCTGAAACCCTAAAATGGAACAGTGGTGGCCAGGAAAGGGCAGTCACCACAAATGCTGCATTTAAAAAGGCAACTTTGTACTCAGGAAAACTCAATTCTTGTGCTGGTTTAATGCTTAAATAGGAAAAGACAGTTTCAGAGATTATTAGATTTTTCCTCAGAAAATGAGGAAATTCCCACGAAATTCTTTATATGAGAATCACAAAATGCCCCTTAGAAACAGCACTTGGGCTTTTCCATCTGATCTCAGACTAATTAATTGAACCTCGTGAAGCAGGTCCACCGTGTATTTGATCCTGAGCCTGCAGCCTGGATTCACAGTGTCACTGATCTCCATCTGCCACGGCACAATTCAAACCCCTGCAAAAGCTGTGGAAATCACATTCCCCCCCCAGCCATCCCCAGCAAGACTCACCAGAGCCCGACACTTCTTCCCACACCCCCCGAGCCTGCTGGCACCAGTTTGCAATCCGAATGAGAAATCCAAAGGCTGGGAGGATGGGTGCAGACAGAAAGCGAGTGCACCTGGGGTTAACAGTTCCTGGGCAGAGCAAAGGCGAGAGGCTGGGACTGGGAATGATTCGCCCTTCCAAAAGGCTCTGCTGGTGCTTTGTGTGAGCAGAAATACCTGGACCCACAGGCTGAGCTCCTGAGCGTCACATGGGTGACAGGGCTAAAAAAGGCAAACCCCTAGGCTTCAGCTGAACTCCCCCGACGTGTTGGGGTTTGCCCCCGAGCCTGCTTATGTGCCTCTTGCAAACTTTTCTACAGTTTCCCTGGAATTTTAATATCCCGCTCGCTTTGCTCCCGTACTTTTGCTCTCTTTTATTTTTAGCTGCAGTATTTCACAGAGCTCTGCAGAGCCTGCTTGACGCCAGCAAATGTAACTGGATCCCAAATCCCTGCGAGCCAGGAATTGCAGCCATGATCAGCATGCTGCCGAGAGCACAAACCTTGGCACTGCTCAGAACCCAGTGGCTGAATCCTCTATTTATCTCCTGGCAGGGCTCAGGAGAGGAGGCACGGTGAGTTCATCAGGATGTAAAGAATAGCTGGGAAAGGGTAGGGGTAAGTAAATAGAAATCAAGGATGAAGATAGGTCTGTTCTACAGCAGATTTGTGTGACCAGACTTCCAAAAGCAAGAACAGGGATTTACAAAAAAATCCCAGAGATATTTCATTCCCTAGTAACCTAGTAACAGGACAGGCAGGCACAAAGCAGATTGCTTTTTAAAAAGCCTTGTGTCAGCAAGGTTGACTTTGGTGGAATAAATAAGAATGGGCTGCTTGGCAGCAGGGCACTGCTGACAATGATCTCACGGGTCAGATTTTCCAAGTTACACTCGTTTGATGCACACGTAACTGCAGCTCCCAGTTCTGCTCAGGGTTAGCATGGGCCACCACCCAGCCTTGGGTGGGCAGGTGTCAGGTCTTCACCTGACTGGGGTAAAGCTGGTCCCTGATGCAAAGGAGCTGATCTACCTTGCTTGAACTTACTTGTTAGTTTTCTATCACTTCTGGCCCTTTCTTCCTGCAGCAGAGAGCAAAATGAGGGACTGGCAGTTTATCTGATTGAGAAATTGTTCATCCTTACTATTCTAGGATCTGTAACTATGGTGACTAATGTCCACAATGGAGTGTGACCTCTCCACAGATGAAAAGCCAAGTGTATGGAGGCCGTGATTTCCCAGGGGTGCCACGATGAGTCAGAGTGGAACCCAGCTCAGAAAGCAGCATCCACACCGCCCATGCCATACGCAGCTCACTAAGCCATGGTTCCTCCTGGGACCAAAGTTCACTGAGCTGGGTGGTAAATGCTCAACTCCTGCCCTTGCACTTCACCTTGTTATTGATCTAAGTTTTGGCAGGCTGAATTGTTCGTCGCCAGGAAAAGCACGAATCAAGAAAACCAGACAAGCATTGGTCTTACCATGGCTCAGAGGACACCTGGAGCAGCAAAACTCCCCTCGGGGGGACCGGGACACTGCTCTGCCCATACATTGAATGTATGGATTGTGTGTAACATGGAAATTGCCTGAAAATGAATGTTTTTACAAAGCAGCTTCTCTGTCTCTTCACAAGTAACAAATGCAGAGTGGGAGAACTGTGGAGCAGAGATCTTGAACAGACCAACAACGCTACCTGTCAGCTCTCCCCACTGCACAGAGAAGGGTCTGGGGTTTTATTATTATTCCTGGTATATTTAAAACCCCTTTGGATAAATTATGTAACATGAGCATGTTTCCTTGGCACAGAGAGTGTTCAGTACTCCTATTTGCTCAGCTCATTCCAGCCTTGGGCAGGCAGTGTGACGCAGCCCTGCCAGCTGCGAGCGGTGCCGCTCCACGCAGGGGCAGGAGGCGTCAGCAGGAAAGGGAGGAGGTGGGGATAACATGCTCTGTGTAAGCTCCTGCTGTGTCCTCACCCTCCAGTTTCTCAGTTACCCTTTGTATCACAGTTCCTCCTTGAACCCCCTGGTTCACCGTTAACCCCTCATTCTCATTGTCCTGACTACCAAACTCTTCAAAGGAAACACAAAACACCAGATAGAGTTTACCCCTGACACTGACTGTCACAGTGTAGGAACCACTGCTGCTGCTGTGATGCTGCAGTGTCTCAGCATGTCAAGCATAACTAAAGTGGAAAACTGGATATTCTCCCATACTGACACAACTTTTCCATAGATTTGTTCTCCTCATCAAGATTTTTCCTTAAACGACCCAAAGCCTTAGCTTTCCCCCCCTGCTGCTGGCTGGCAGCCTCATGCACCTACTCCAAAGTGCTTCAGATCATGGCTTCATGATGAATGGAAGGCTCCTGCAATTTGCCCATGGGCAATTTGCCCATTGATGTTTTTTTTCAATTGGTAAAACAGGAATGTTGACTTGTTACGAGAGTTTCTGATCTGCTATTTATTGTGTTTCTGCTTTCTGAAATTCTGTATGTACACAGATGGTGTCAGACAGCATGAGCTGACACTGCAGTTGTCAGAGAGCTCAGAAGCATTAGGACTGTCTCAGGAAGCTCTCTGCTTGGTCCACAGGGCCTGAAGAAGGAGCCCAAGGTAGAAAACCCCCTGAATGCTGGGAGTGGGCTGGTCTCTGGGGAACTGGAAGGTTCTAAGGAGCCCTTTGAGGTCAGCACAACCCAGGCTGTAATTAGCATTAAAAAGCAAGTGTGACCACCCGATGGAGAATGTGTGACACCACACTGGGCTCTGGTGGTAAGGCTCTTCCCCACTTGGGAAGAATCCTCCATAAGAAAGCGTGGATGGCTGCAATACAAGCCCTCATAATGTTGAGATCCAAAGTATAATTTCAGGGGATATATTACATCCTAGTTTATAAGTTACCTCACTACAAGTGATTTTAAGTGTGGTATGTGTTTGTACAGTTTTGAGTATGCATGGCAGTGCTTTTTCTGTGATGGATGGTGCAGAAGTGTTTGTGCTGGGCAGGAAATGCAGCCAGATATTCTAGGAAGCCTACAAGGTAGCCTCAGACAGCTCTAAAAAGAAAATGGGGTGCTGCTTAGATGACTTAAGAGCAGGGACTGAGTTACCACGACTGGTCACGACTCCTTGACTTTCTGCATTTCTGTCACCAAGAAATACAGAGGAGCAAGTCCACAAGAGCAGGACACACAAGAAGCCTTAAGCTCTCAACACATAAATATTTGTAAAGCAGACAGTGAGTCCTATGCATTAGGGTAAACATCAATTCTTCCGTTTCGTTCTCAAATGCGAGTGTATTTTACTCAAACCCTAATCTGGGTGCTGTATAGCTGCCACTAATAAACAGTTTCTTTCCAACTAATCTCTAAAGAAAGATTGCTTCCTGCACACCCTGGCATGTTCCTTGCAGGCACGTTGCCCTTTACTTCATTGACTTATTCCTTCTCTTTTCGGACATGGTAAAATCCGCTGATCTAGGAATCTGCATGTGGAGAAGGCAGATTTTAAACCCAGTGATATGGAGGTAATTGTGGGAGGCAGAGATGATTTAACTTCAAATCCAAAGGTTTTTATTCAGTCCTGTAACTTCAGAGACGGCAACCTTAATGACATCTTTGAGATGACACGAGAGTACCCATGCTGTCTAACTGGCAGTATCTAAACTTGGGGTCTCTGTGGAAAAAAGTGGACTCTTGTGTTTTGTTTTGAGTTCCTTTCTGGAAGATCTCATCTCCCTCTTTGGAGTACAATGTGTGCCAAGTTTAGCAGAGCCAAACCATTCTACATTAATTCCTTCAGTGTGAGGGTTTTGCTTCAGCCCGAGAAGGATGTGATCTCCTCTCTCTCTCGTTTCCCTGGCAGTGAAGAATTGCACGTCTGTCAAACGTTAACCACGTTCAGAACTCCCAGCTAGAGGCTGTTTGCTCAGTACATGGTTCTCATTGACACATTTTTTAAATAGAGTTCCCAATCCTGTGCCTGTCCTTTATGCTATCAGCCAAAAAGCTTCAGTAGCTACGTTCGTATTTCCTTCCTACAGGGAAATAAATATGCCCCTCACTCCTTACCTATCATGATCTGAACTTATCAGTAGGCTGAACATTCATTTATAACACACACTTTGTTCTTCCCCTGGCCCAACAGTTTGTGTGCAGGGAATTATCTGAATTAGCTGGAACAGGTTCAGTGAGCAAAAAACGTTATAAATACAGAGAATATTTTCCAGGAGCTCTGTTTCCTAGCAATAGCATTCTGTTGTTGCCTTGGACATGCTTTTGGAATGTTGTTACAGTATTTTTACTGGGTTCCTTTCTCCCTATTTTTGGGTATGATTTATAGTTTATAGAAATGTATAGATATATAGATTTAGATGTAGATATAGATTTATAGAAAGCCAGACCTGAAGGAGGTAAGGGCTTTAAAATCACAGGTGTACAGACCAGGGCAGGGCAGACAAGCAGATGCCTGCAGCACATAAGAATCCTGGCTACAGTTAAATGTATCACTACTAAAAGGAGTAAATATGTTATTCCGACTAAAATAATTTTTAGATGACACAATTTGTTGCAGTGCTTAAAGATCTATATTTATTTTCAGACCCAAAGTCAGCCACCCTATCTGGTCTCTTTTCACACCACTCTCACCTTCTGACAGGCTTAACTGGATTCCCCCTCCTGACTAAAACATGCCTTATGCTCTCAGTCTTGTGGGTTAATACTCAAAAAAAATAAAACTAAAATAACATTAACAAAATCCTGGATTTCTTAGAGCAATTCCTCTACCTGGCCACATCCTAAGGTGATGTAACAGTTTTTGTTTGCCTTCCTTACACAGGCTCTCGAGGCCCTTGAAATCTCCATGTAATACACAGTGCTTTCTAGACAGAGACACTGAAAAGCAGGAACCACATCTGAGCAGGGGAGTGAACTCCCAGATGACTATTACCTCATTCAGGAGCACCACCAGCCTCTCTCTTCCTTAGACGAGAACAGTCACACCATATTCCTAAATAACAAATGGGATTTTTTTGTACATCTGGGACAGGGCTGAACCTTAAATATGATAGCCTGAGACAATGCAGAAGTAATATCATTTTGGAGAAAAAGAACTCTTTCGTTTTGTTTAGCTCATGAAACTGATGACCAGAATCATTCTGATAATTCTGGCTGAGCTAGGGTGTCATGAGTTCATTCGTGAGTGCAGCAGGAAGCACTAAATTGTTGGGCTTCATAAACTGCCCTAAGAGCAATTCAGCATCTCAGCAGAGGCAAAACCAGGGAGAGGGTGCCAGAGTCCTCTGCACCAACAGTTACAACTGAGCTGTGATAAGGACTTGTGGGAGAGAATTCTGGGGCTTGGTCTCAGACCATCACGTAACCACGGATTAATTCTCTGTGATGCCATTAATAACATAATAAAATAATATAGTATTGGATGTTGTACTATTAACATGGTCAACATACCACCCAGACTGGATGGAGCAGCAGGAAAGACACATAGATAATTAGGAATGTGAAAAATGTGTACTTGCTGTGTATGTATGGTAGCTGTAAAATGTTACCATTGCAGGTCCTTCTAAATAAGCAGAAGTTTCATTAAAGACAACGTTGCCTAGAGGGTGGCATACATACTTAGATCAGGCCAGGATTTGAAATGAAATTGTTGGAACAAGGTCTTCAGACTTTCATGCTGTTCATTCTTGCTTATCCCATGCAACAGACATAGACAGAAAAGCAAACATCAAGCATGTTTACCTTCACCATACAGGTCAAGAGCCAGGATGAGAACAAAGGCACTGATAACGACTGCTTTGTGGTTGAAACTGGGTCCTTGATGTTCACTACCTCCTCTTATGTGGTAGGGTGGGAGGCTCCTTGTTCTCCTGTTATCAGCTGGGAGCGAGTTCTTGAGTTTCTTTCCTGGTGGAGACTCCTGATGGGGCTCTCTCTGATTCCTACAGAGGGCTGAGAATGCTTCTGGAGTACGTTTGCTTTGTGGAGGAGTTTGTATTCAGTGACCTAATTTTAGGAAGAAGGAAAAACAACAAAAATTGAGTCAGTGAAAACAACTTCTTGATTCCTCATATATATATATATATATATATAAAATGTTCCTATATGTATGTCCTACATTATTTGCAAACCGAACAGAATTGTGCAAAAATTAAGTGAAATTAATGACGTGTAAGTGAAACTCAGTAGATATGATTCCTGTTAACTGATCTAGTTTCCCTCTCTAGAAGGAAAGTGATATTGTGGAAACTCTAGTCCAAAGTAAAATAGCAGTTAGATCATAGTCAGATCTAATCATTTAACTACTTAGGAACAATAAGAACTTCATTTTTTGGACTCATATGTCCTAATCATAGAACCACAGACAGACCCCTCGTTTGGATAGAGATGACCACTCTAACAGGGCCAACACTGACATCTCAGCACGGTGCTTCTTGCACAGATTCACAGTCAGAGAATGTGATACAAAGCCACGGACCCTTTATTTTTTTAGTGTGACCTTAATGAGGTTCTGTGTCTTGCCTAGTACTTTCCTTAAAGACACCAGAAGGTGGGAAGCGAAGGCTTTCAGTGGTGAAAAATCGTGGGGTGGGTAGGTTGTACAGCCACTGCCAGAGTAGCATATGGGCAAGAAGAGGAACCTTTTGCAGCTTTCAAGGTCAGGTGAGCAACAGCCTGAGCTTTTTTTGGTCATTCCTTGCTATTTACCATACAAAAAGTAGAAGATCCTGAAAAATAATGGAAGGAATACTAGTTAGAGTGAGCTTTCTCTGAGCTCGAGGAACAGAGCAGAAAACCAACTTGTGATATGAAAAGCCTCTGACCATTTTTAATGTTTAGGTTATTTCATGCTAGTGTTGGCTTGATAATTCTAACCATGCCTTTAACTGTAAAACAGCTCTTCTGATCCAATTGTGACACTTGGAGCCTCTCTTCAGCCACCTTAAACCATTCCTGGAGTCCTTTGGGCAGAGGAAGGGCACCTGGGGAACAGCTGCACGTGTGTTCAGCCACACTGGTTACTTTCTAGTAAGAAAAGTCCCACTGAGCTAAGGGTTTCCATCATGGAGGGGTTAAATGAGTTTCACTTACACATCTTCCATTGCTGTCTATGAAGCATGAGTCAGTAGGAACCCTGCTTGACTTTACCCTCTCCAGGGAACAGGCGAGCTTGGCAGTTCAAGGAAAGACTTGCTTGTAAAATGAACAAAAGGCAGACAGACTGAGGCAGTTCTCCAGTTCTCCACAATGTCACTTTAGAGTCACTTTTAAGATTAGAACTGCACTTTAGCTGAGCCTGTCACCTGCTCTCCAGCCTGTTTGCTGTACACATTGCGAAGTGCAGTTACTACTTGCTCTCTTTCTCAGCTCTGGGTGTACCTTTCCAAAAGACCTTATGGAAAATGCCCAATGTAAACCTAGCTTGCTCCTCTGAAGGTCTGTCAGCTTTCTATCTATTGTTCAGCAGAGCACTGGTTATCTGACACTGCATACCAGGGAGGTTAAGTGAATGTCAGCTCCTTTAAAGGCACAGGTACCTGGAGCATTGAGGACTGAGTCTGCTCTTCGGGTATGGTTACGTGAGGTCTTTTCCAAAGTCATTATCCATGACTTGTTATATCGCCTAAAGGGCTTTGGCTGCTTCAGACTGGGTCCAAGTTCCAACTGACACCTACCCCTAAGGCTTTTGGTATGAAGGTAGCTGGGCTCTTGCATCCATGGTGAAACACACTGATCTGCTCCTGCCTTTCTGCTCTTCGGCCGGGTGGTCTCACAGGGCCAAAGGCATGCTGCTGACTCAGGCCCACGGTGCAGGAATTCTCTTGTCTTCAGCCAAGTGTCCAGAAGAGACACAGGGTAATTCATTAGTGAAAGAGGCACTGCAGAGTACTGAGGGCAACTACCAGACCAGAAGTGAAACTTTAACTGCAGTTCAGTATTAAATCAGGAAACTCTTTTGCTTAGAGGTGTCCCTGCACCTCTGCATCTTCCACGTCTCGTATCCTGTATACTTTATGGTGTATGTGAAGAGCAAACACCAGTAACAGCTGAGGTTTACCTTGCAAAGGGAAATGCACAGCCAGAGCCAGATCAGCATGAGAGCAACGTGACCTTTAGAATCCATGGGTTTTTGCATGCTCAGTCTGTTTGCTTTAGGGGGCATTCATATTTCTCCCATACCTTCCTCTTCACATAACTGTAGAGACAATCAGATGGGAGAGCTTTTGCACCATCTTGAGGAAGGAGCTATTTGGTTTATATATCCACATTCTCTTTTCTGCAGATAAGCTCAGTGCTGGAGCGCTGACTGTGCGAAATCTGATCTGACACATTCCCACCGACCTCAATAAAGCTATGAGAATCTCTGAATAGAATGTCTCCCAAAGCAACCCTAACCAATTAGGGTGAACCAAGAGTCACTGAGAGATGATTCCCCTCAATCCAAACAGGCTTTTGAAGCAATGGCTGAAGCTGGTTAGAAATTTCTAGTAACCAGAGAGCAACATTTTTTATCAGAACATTAAAATCTCTTCCCTTTTTACTCCCACTTTTGAATAATTCATAGCTGAAAACTCATTTCACTTGGTCTTTCAAACATGAAGGTTGGCCTTTGATCTAGAACTGAGCAAGGAGAGCTTTGGCCCAAGAGGAATGTATTTATTAAAGCTAGAAACAATAGAGGCAAGGACGTTAAAATGACCACTGTCTCTGTGTTTTTAAAGGCTGAGTTAGTGAAGGTTGTGTATTACAGATAAAGGATAAAATATTGTATTTATTGGAACTAGTTCTTCCCAAAAGCAGGAGTTAGGTATTTAATAGTTGTCATTTATTTACAGCTTTTGAGCCCCTTTGCTCCCCTTGCCAGTGGGACTTCTGTAGCTGGCTGAGAAGTGTCCCAGGCCAGAGGCAGCCAAGGTCTGACACTGAGGAAGCTTCCAGCCCCTGCATTGTGTCAGTCACCTTTGAACTTTCTCCCAGAAGACAGGGAATCCTGTACAGAGGGAGATGCTGAAAAAATTCAAGGGAACAGCTTGAGATACAAATCTGCAGCTCATCCTTCCTACATCATTGAGCTCCACTGAAGACTCAGTGATGTGAATGTACAAATCCAATGTGGCTCAACTGCTGTTTCCCCCTGGGGCCCCGGTCAGGTTCATTTACTGCTGGGTTTCCTCCCAGAATTGAAAGGAAACCTCCTAGAATTGAAAGGACATTTTCAACCTCGAGAGATGGTCGTGAGCTGTACCAGGTTTGTTCTAATACTGCTCTAGTAGTTCTTACTTCTTCAGATGCCTAGAGGCAGGCAATCTCTACATTTGGCATCGTCCTACAAAGACACAACTGCGGTAGGCTGCAACACAGCCAACTATTATTTCATGATTTCCAGCTGAGGAAAGAAATGACACAACAGTAACAGCAATCTCAGGACAACCACACAGGGCTCAGAGCTATGCAATGCAGGCAGGAGCCAGTCCACACCAGCTGGCAGAGGAACTGGGATCCTTTTCCTGGTATGGTGCGTACAGGCAGCATCTCCACCAGCTGGAAGCCCTTTGGCACAATGTGTCCAAGTATCTATCCCTGCCATTCCCATCTTCCTGCTGGGAACACGGAGCAGCACAGCACACAGCACTGTGCTCAGCAGGAACAATGCTCAGAGGGGTTCTGTGCTGCTCAGTTTCACAGTCCCATGTGGAACTGGGGTCTCGGTATCAGTCCTTTTTCCATTAGTTGCTGGTCTAATGGGATTGATGTCCTTCACCCATGCTGTCTGAATGTACAGAGAGACAGGAAAACCAGTAACAGACTCCCTGAAACAACAGACTCCCTGCAGTTGTGGGCTCCATTCTCCAAACCAAATCTGCTGTCCCTTTTATTCCTAAAGGCCATGTAGAATGTCACAGTCACCAAGTGTAGCACAGTGCTGCACAGAATCAGACAAAATTAAACTGTCTGCCTTGTAAAGCTGCACTAGGTTAGCCTTAGGATTTCAGTGGAAATATTTCTTGGCTAAGGCCTTCATATGTGGTCTTGAAAGAGCTTCCAGCTCCCCGATGTGAAGCTTGACCCATGGCCAAACTCAGCGCTCCAAATACCCACCTCCTGAAGTTTTACATCAAAGAGTCATTCCACGCATGCATCACTGTGGCATAGTGCAATGGAAAACATGGAAAACACAGCTTTTCCAAAGTTTTGCAAGAAAGATTACGGAGGAGATGACTGCTTGTGGCAAGGCCACACTACTGAAACAGTCCTGCCGAGCCCACCACGCTTACCTCCAGTTACCCCCTTGCTAAATGCCCACTGCTGGGCTTCTCCTACCCACCCCCAAGTGTCTGTGGGCACAGCATGGCAGCTCTGCCAGACACCTTCCCTAATGAAACAGGGGAAGTGATGGGAGCCTACAAGCACAGCGTGTGGGCCATGAGGATCCTGCACAGCCAGGTGTGGCTCATGGTGTTGCCCAGGAAAGCAGAAGGACCCCCTCTGCAATAGGCTGTGGGGCACATACTCAGTGACAGTGACACAGGCAGCTACCCGTGGTCTCTTCAGCTTCCTGCTCACTTTGCCTGTTAGCTGTAACAAAGCACTCAAATGTCATTAACAGGTCAGTTATGGTTTGGAGCCACTGGCCTACTGGCATTTACACAGAACTGGGGGTAACAGCTTCGTGTTCCTTGTTGTTTAAAAAAGTCTTGAAGCCTATGTATGGTGACGTGCTTAGCAGTGAATGGGTGCTTTTAATACTCAGAATAAGAATTAGAAATCAGAAACAGTAACTGAAAAAGACCTTCCAATCACAAGGATCCAATGTGGATAGACTTGAGATTTTTTTAGAGAGTCACTGCTGAGACAGAGGAATGCACATCTGTGTAAGTGCAGATGACTTTAATGAGGCTGCACAGCTAATAATAGATTGCCTTCCACTAATGGCAAAGCTATAATAAAGCTAAAATACAAATGTTCCTGTTTTCTTGCCCAACAAAAGATGTAAGATGCTGTACTGATACACTGGTACCACCCAGCACACTCCAATTTCTTCCAGGATTATTTTTATGGATGTTTCTCTGAGTCCCTGGTGAACAGACTCTTAAAAGTTTTTCTCCCTCGGGAAGTCTGAACAAGGCTTTAATTTCTGCTGAAGACAGAACAAGCCAGTCTGGGATCTTGCATCACATTCTCATTGTTGCCATACTTCCTTTCTTATTCACATCAGTAGCAATTTGAAAATATTAGCCAAAGTGTCCACAGCTTGTCTGGGGAAAGCTGCATTGCACAGACTCACAGGAGCTGGGCTGGACTCTGCTCCCTGAAGGCAACTGCTACTGTAACGGTGTGATCTGATGGACCCAGTCCCAGCCAGAACATCTGGGATGCAGCAGAGGCTGGTGATCAGATGAACGGGGACTGCATGCTATCCTGAGCATCTGCTGTACCATTTTAGGGGATTATATTCATTGTCTGACTTCAAACATGCATTCTGCATGGGCTGGCATGTTTTCCAGGGGCACAGCTTCAGACCTGAGCTTGACAAGAGGACCAGTGAGGGTAAATCCTGCCCTCCCTCCTCATCACTCAAAGCAAGTGGAAACTTCCCGTGTGTTCTTACAGTGAACATTCAGAATGCCAAGAGCCTTGCTTGGTGCCACAGCCCAACAATGGCAGGAGCTCCTAAGCAAAACACAGACATTCTTGTATTAATCCAAGTTTTCTGGCTCACTTCTAGATTATAGACCGGCCTGGAAAGTGTTAACAATAATTTCCCTACTGCCCTGCAGCAAATTCTCCTGCAAAATACCTGCAGGTAGCTAGAGACAAATACCTGCTGAGGTACAGGGGCATGGGGACATCTGAAAACCTCTTCTGCAGCTGGCAGACAGGCAGCAACATGTGTCTGTGCTGACAGCGAGATGTAAAGCTAATAACGGCTGTGGCAGTGCTGGGTGGAGGAAAGGGGTTCAGGGGTTGAATATCTGAGGCCACCCTTTGGATTACTTTGTTCAGATCATGGCTCACAAAGGTTCCTTAATGCTTAATTCTTTCTCAGAATATTTAAAAAAAAAAACAAAAAAGGAAACTATAACTGGAGTCCCAGTGCTGTGTTCACTGTTAGCATGGGAGCACTGGAGCTGGCATGTCATGGCTCCAGACTGAAAAATTCCAACTCCAGGCATATGAAGAACTTGTGGAGGCTTCTGCAGCCAAGTGCTTGCAATCCATAAACCACAAACTGTATCTGGGCTGGTGCAGATGAGAATCACTGCAGTTTATTAGTGAGCACAGCTGCACATGCAGGGGGAGGACTCGCTATTTGAAGATGGTTTGGAGCCTGTGTGACTGTGTCATCACCAGCCATTGCCATGGTACAAGGGGCTGAGCTGCTTCTGGGGACACAGACACTGTTCAAAGACATTGTCACAATTGTGCTTATTGAGCTGTAGAGTCCATGACCCAAAGTATGTATACTTGTAACGAACTGTGAGACAAGGTCTGGGGAACAAGCACAAGGCTTTATGTCTTTATACCTGGTCCTCAGCCAGTGTGAAGAAGTAGGGAAAAAAAAGGCACAATGAAAAACTGAGCTGCATTTCATATTTTGCTTCTCAGCTGCAGGGAGCCAAGCCTGGCAGAGCAGCCGGCTGCCAAACAACCAGGCAAGATAAATACCTGGTCAAAACAAAAGTACTGCCCGTAAGCAGTTAACTTCCAACTCTAAATTAGAGCTTCACTTCTTGGAAGTCATCTGTGAACTGTCCCCTCAGCTGGAGGTCACGGTGTGCCTGTGTATGATGCAATTGTTCTGCCCTAACAACCTGCTGTGAACCAACGCTGCTGGGATTACTTCATTCACAATAACTTGGTTACTGAGTTCATCTATAGTGCTGCCCGAATTAGGACACAGAACTAGACAGAAATTCCTCGGACCTCTGGTCCAGTCCTCTTCCTATCACAAAAAACCCTGCTCATTAGCAGTTGGGTGGTGACCTGTGGTTTCAGATTCATTCTTTTCTGAATCCTTCCTCGGTGGGGAAGCCTGAAGGATAACCTAGGACTAGTTGTGTGATCAAGGCTATCACCATTTTCTCCGTGTCAGCTGATAAAAGATTTGTTTGTTCATTAATATCATCCAGTTGAAATACAATTTGACTGATTCATTTGTTTGCTTTTTAGGCTCTCCTCTTTGATATTCAGATGGAAATATCTTCTCTCAGCTGGTGATGTATAAAACAGAAGACAGGGAATATGCAGAGCACAGACAAGTTGTAGTGACTTTACTTTGAATTATGAAAGTAGTGGTAAGTATTTGAAAAGAAAATTTTAACATGCTTTTGTTCTGGGAGCCTCCATGAAGTGTATGCTGAATGGAATCTTTCGAATCTCAAAATCTTTACGTTTTGTCCATTTACATCTTCCGTCATTTGGTCTGTTTGGATGAGTCACACAGCATAACCATGTTTAGAATGATATTAACCTTGAAAAGCCAGTGATCATGAGCACTTGGTATTTATAGAATGGAGAAGTGATAACTAGTACTTTCAATGTAACAATTCAAGCTCGCTGAAACTTTTCCAGCCAGGACAGTTTTCCATCAGAAAATGTTGATTCAGTGGAAACTTATTGAGCTATTTCTGGTCGATCCTTAATCTGAGCATCTCTCTTTGTGCTGATGCTGAAATGTATCCTGCTTAATTGATACTGTGGATGACTCCTTCTTGCTCATTTTCTCCTTCAGCTGAGCCCCAGTAAGATCGTAGGTCCATCTTTGGCACTCCAGTGCTGTGCTGGTAAACACGTGGTTTCAACCTTTTTTAACAATAGCTTCAAGTAGTGAAGTCCTTTTTGACTCAAAAGAAACTTATAGATATGAACAAGTGGTCGTCACTGCTACGTCCCTTCTCAGTCCAGATTATTCTCCTCCACTGTCAGCTGCCATGACCCATGGTGTATAAATTGGATTATCACCACGTAGATCACTAGAGTCTCCCACTGTCAAGTGATTCCTGTGGGTTCTAGGAACACCACTACCCACCACTTCCCTTCCCCAGCAACACCCCTCTGTATTTTGCATTGCTGAGAGTAATTTCTAAACACGGTGAATGCTGCTGCCCAACTTCTTGTGAATCTGAGCCAGGTCGTGTCGCTCTTGTCTTCAGACTTCACCAGCTTCTCTGTCTGCTTAATGTTGCAGCCAAAACTTCCCCTTACTTTTAAAATTATTTATCTTGCTTCAGACTTGGTCTTGACTTTGCTTTGCTCCTCAGCCCTGCTGCAGCCCGAGTTGCTTTTGTCTCTCTTTACAATCACATCCCATGGGATGCAGTAGCTGCTTCCTGTGCAGCTTTCCTGGGTCTTGTTAGCTCATGCTGAAGTTTCATGTTTCAGATACCACTTTAAGGCTTTGGTCATAATCTTCAAAGCAGTTAATGGATCAAGCCTTAGTTACATTAAAGGCTGAATTTTGATCTGTGAGCCATCGTGACAGCTGCATTTCCTTGGGGCAATGTAGATTACGAAGCCTAGGAGGAAGTGTATGAGAGGGAGGGACGAGGCAATCTTAACTGAGAGAAGCAAGTGATGGAAAAAATCTCCAGAAGATATCCTGCAGATCCAGACCTTTCAAAACTGAGTCACTCCGAGCATCGATTTCCCCCTCTGTCCTGGCAAAAAAACCCAACCCAAACAGCACCACCTCAGCACCACCATTCATACAAATTCTGAGCAAATGTTTTCTAGACAGCTACCAGAACATCTGCTACAAATTGTGCTTTAACAGTGAGGTTCTCTTTGAGGTGCTAGAACACCTTTTCTCCCTTGCCTGCAGTTGTGCCTCTTGCATCCCCCAAACGCCCCGGTGTTACGAGGTCGGTTGTGTGAAGCAGAATCAGCAACAAAAATTAATGCAAAATATTAAAAGAGAAACAACCAAGTGCATATGAACAGTCTCTTCTTCGGGAGGGACTCTCTGTGAAGCTGCTGCTGAATACAGCACACCGTTCACTTTAGAAGTTGAAGCAGACTTTTTCATTCTTGCTCTAAGCTAAATCAGTGCATTTCAGGTTTAGTGTTTATGCAAACACAGAAGCCCCACTGGTTAATCTTCCATGGACGTTCCAACCAGCTCGGTTAAGCTGATATAAACACTTCTGTAAGGACTCTTCCTTTCGTTTATGTCAATTTGGGTTCTGTTTATGGCCACCCAAAATAAACTATTCTTACACTTGACTGCAAATGTCAGCCAGCTTCTCGCACCGATTTTGACGAAACCGATTTAAAACAGAATCTTCATGTGAACTGGTGTGCCTCGCCTGGGAACTGGGAGCTGCGTTCCGCTGGTCGCGTCCTCCCTCTCGCGGCCGGCCCGGGGATCGGCGGGGCCGGGACCGCACCTCGGGCTGTCCCCAGCCGGGACCTGGCCACGGGGCGGGCAGGCGCAGCTCTCCTGGTGTCCAAACCCATGGCCATGGAAACACAGCCTTGGAAACAGACAAGAACACAATATTTCAAGTCGTTCATTTGAAAAGCAGTGTTTATAATTATTATGGAAGAAAGTAACTACTGAGTTATCAGTAAACGTTTCTGTTGAAATTGTTGTACTGGGAGTAATGTACAATACTTTTAGTATAGTACACTAATATATCACTAATATAATTGTATGATTTAATATAATAAATAGTAATATATAATATTATAGACAGTATATCTACACTAGTATATTACTGTTAGTACACTACTAATGCCAGTGTGGTTTGTGCTCTGGGAGGGTACTGGGAAAGGACAGTTGGCAAGGCTGGATAACCAGGAATTGGGGGTGGCTCGTTCGAGGTGGGGACAAGGAGAGGAGCTCCAGAGGAATAATTATGGCTTGAGGTTTGACACTCCAGAACCCACAGCCCTGAGCTGACTGTTCCTTCACATCACCTGGTGGCAGCAAGTGGCTCAAAGCTAGGGGTGGAGGAGACTCTCAGAATATTTTTCACCGCGCCGTGGTGGTGGTGGGACACCCGTCCACAGGCTGGCTGTGCCTCCCCAGCCCACTCTGCCCACCCAGGCACCAGGGCAGCACAAACCAGTGTGACTGGTGCAGGACACACTCTGCTGCTCACAGAGGAGAAATAGTTGCCCAAGGCTTCCACAGCAGCATAGGTGAATTATATCAAATGGATCCCTGCCTCTATGTGGTCCTCACCTGGCTGATCACCTGTCAGCAGTGAGCAAACATGCTCAGCACACTTGGAGAGGCTTGAAGTTGCCACGAGGATCTCAGTCCTGCATTCCCAAATTAATGTCATTGCCCTGATCACTTTGCTGCCAGTGCTGTAAGGTTTTCACATTTTAAATTCTGCCTGGAGGGCTCGGTGCCAGATGAGTGCTGTACCTCTTGCTCCACCCCACCAGGTAAAGCCATCCCTGACAGCCAGGCCCAGCATTTCCATACTGTACATGTTTCCAAGTGCACGCTGGAAGCTGGCATTGCTCTATTCCTGCTCATTAGAGATGCAACAATCCTATCTTGTCAGGAGCCACCTCTCCTGTGAGAGCATCAGGACTGAGGAATGGGATGAAGTTTCTGAAGAGGCAGGAAGGAGGGTCAGGACATGGGGAGCGAAGAGGAAAAGCACCACATCCGCGGGGAGGAAGCCCTCTGTGGCCCCAAGCCTGGGGTTAGCGACTCAGGTCATCCCCAAAAAGGTATCTGGGAAGAGACAAACGTGGTGGTGGAGGAAGCAGTTCCAAAGGAGAGGATGGGACTAACCCATGCAGTTCCCCTGGGGATAAGCCAGCTGTACACAGCAGCAACTCTGT
Organism: Aegotheles bennettii; assembly: GCA_013398125.1. Classification (NCBI taxonomy): domain Eukaryota; kingdom Metazoa; phylum Chordata; class Aves; order Caprimulgiformes; family Aegothelidae; genus Aegotheles; species Aegotheles bennettii. The sequence goes on along the minus strand of VZRW01008926.1, from coordinate 59,569 downwards.
CTTGCCTGTCCTCCACGAGTGGGGCAGGAGCTGTGTGATGGGGGGCACATGGGGTAGCTGGGAGCTCCTGTGCCAAACAGGAGACATCCCACACCCACGGGCAACCAGGGGACAACACAGGAATTAACGGGAGGGGCTATGCTAGAAGCCATGCTAACAAATCAGCAGTTAGCTGTTGGTTTTTAACTATGCTGCTAAAATATCTTGTAAATTAGAAGTGAACTCAGTGAAGAGGAGCCTGGATTTTCTTCCGTTGCTTGGAACTCAAAATAATTACTAACTCTGGCCAGTACCAAGGACTTTCAAGGTCGATTAGAAACACCACCAGATGAGGTTGAAGTGTGTGTTGTGCAGGTCAGGAGCAGAGCAGAGACATCTCCCAGCAGCCCCAGCAGCCCCCAGAACTCCCTGCACCAGCCAGGCTGGGCGCTGTGTGGGTCGATGCAGCAGAGCCAAGGCAGGATGAAGTGTTTCTGATTTGCAGCAGCANTCCAGTTAGCATCCACTGCCCCTTCTGGGCAATTATTTCTTGCTGAAATAATCAGAATTCTGAAATATTTTTTTCTCAATATTTTTTCCAAGTCTGTTTTCAGTTCTGTTGTCAGCAAGTGCTGGATCTTCTGAAGTTTGGGGGATCTGTGAGCAGCTTCAGCCTAACAAAGCTGTGCCCATTGTCCAGGAGCAACAAGCACACGCTGCTCCCTCAGGGGCAAGGAGCCAGAAGCCCAGCACAGGAACATGGTCAAGGTCCAGCCCCATGGGGACCAACCAAGATGAGTCCAGACCATCCCATAAACCCATAGTGATGAGACAGGGCCAGCAGGTCAGTCCACAAGTCAGGTCCAGGATCAGATCTCCTGAGAACATAGTCCAGTGATTGCTGAGTCGGCCCACAGTTAACAGACAGATCCAAGGACCAGCTGGGAGGTCAGCCCAGAGGTCAGGATCAATGGGGCCCATGGCCAGGTGCAGTTGTGGCTGAGCAGGACTCTTGCAGCACAGCTTGGGCCAGGACTGAAGGCCCAAGGCTGTACTGAAGTGGATCTCTAGGGCCCACGTGCAGGGACTGTGGGTGGAGGAACCAGGCAAGGCTGGTCAAGGCCAGTAAGGCCTATGAGTGTCCTCATGGCCCTGAGACCCCATGTGAAGAGCATAGGTGACTTCTGGCAACGCCCTCAAAGAAAATGCATAGAGAAGAATAAAGAATCCACCTGGGGAAGACAACTGGCTGGCACCCCAATGTGTCTACAGAGACTGGCAGAACTTCTCCTAGCACATTTCTGGAGAGGCATGGTCAGGAGAGAGAGTTTGTGCTTGCTAGATATGTAAGGGGTCAGCTTGGCTGCAATCTGCTCAGATCTCTGAAATCACTGGGCTTCCACGAGGCAGACACAGTTTTTGCCTGGTCACCCAGTGGTGACTCACTGTGGGATTCAGCCCTGAGAAGATGAGAGAGGCACGCTGAATTCAAAACGATCCCGAGTTCCCTTTGCCACAGTTATTCCCATTGCTTATTAAATCGAAATGCAGGGTGGGAAAGGACTTCAAGGGAACAGTGAGGCAAAGGATGAAGCATCTCTTCCACACTGAAAGCCAAATAGGTCTTTGATGACCCATAGTAGAAAATTCTTGGTGTCATTCAGTAACAAGATGGGAAAAAATCACGTGGCTCTTTAGCTTTACGTGGAGGTGTACATCTGGCTCCATAGTTCAGGTTCCTCCTCTCTGCTCTTGGTTATCCCTCTGTGTTCAGGAACAGTGAAGTGACAAGGGCCAGGCAAGGCATGGCAAGAATGCAGGAGTTACTCTTGCTGAGCAGCACTGGTTTGGGGTATTCCCAGGCTGGACATAAGGAAAACCAGACAGAACTATTGCAAAGTTTGTCTTTTTTACACGTATCAGTTCAACCACTGACACAGACATTTGGGACATCCTGCTCACATGGCTTGCATTAAAGCATTATGAAATCCCCAGTTCTGGTGCCAGATGGTTTTGGATTACTTTGCTTGTATAAAGGGTTTAATCTGGGTGCATGGAAAATGTAAAATATTCTGGTACAGCTTTAGCAGGACTACGCAGCCTGCATTGCTTTGTTCATCCCCTGTGCTGTGTCTGCCCTCTGCAAATCATACCCCGATCAAACTCCAAAACATGAATTCAAATTTACTGACTTGCCAGGGCAGACTGAGCTCTGGAAGGGACTGACGTGAGAGGAAATGTTCCTCAGGACCCTCCATGCTGGAAAACCACCCAGTGAATAAAAATAGCCCTCTCTTTCCCAATGCATGCCTCCCGGGGAGGCACCGAGCCTGCGCCCAAGCACGGAGCAAGGAAAAAAGGAATGGGTAAAGGTCAAGGTACAGCTGTTGTTCCTGCCTGGAAGCATTTTGCTTGCTTTACTTGATGAGCTGAATGAGCCTTTTAGCTCCCATTAACAGAGATCACATTTTTCAGACGATCTTTTCTCGGTACAACAGATGAGCACCAGGAGTATAAATACGGAGTCAGCCTGAAATGAGATCTGCTGGGCTTCACACGTCCTGTTCTGCATGGCATGAGCAGGGTGAAGTGGCCCTTGCACTCTCTGAATTCCACCCCTCACAGACCACGGTCACATCACGTACTGTGGGGCTCCTGCTCTGTCACCTGCAAATATAGAATTGGGTCCCTGCTCCACTCACACACCCAAGTGTGACTGCAAAATGTTGGTCTGGTTAAGCCAGCAGCTCCCGGGGATATAGGAATAAAAATCAGGTATGTTGTATTTTAGGAGAACACTTTGAAGTTACTTGTTTAACTGGATGTGATTTTTGTTTGTTTAAACTCACTGTAGATGGGGCAGCCAGTGATCAGCTGGTGACAGCCCTGCTCTTGGTATCCTCCTTGCTGGTTTTGCAGGAACAGATTGGTCATGTCCGGGGGCAGCACGGAGGTGAGGGCATGACCTGTGAATCTGATCCTGCTGGCAGGCATAATGGGAGGTAGGCTGGTGTGTACAGAGGGGTTCCTGGCTCTCCTCAACCCCATTTTCCACGAATAGTGTTTTCCTGAGCCTCAGCGTAAAGCCCAGAAAGAGAGGCATCAAATAGGGAAACCAAATGGTGGTTTCATTTTAGTATTGCCAAAGAGCCTGAGCTTCCAGCTGTACTGCAATAAATACACACAAAGTCACTGACATTTGATCAGCCTCCAAGTACTCCAGAAAAATTACTTGGGAGTCATTTTTCTATCCAGTTGCTCTCTAAAGACAGTGAAACAAAGTGAAACTGAGGAGTCTTGCAAGTGGCCACCAAAGCCTGTGAGCTCCACACCAGCCCTGGGCAGAACCGTGGGCAATTCCACACGCACAGGGTCACCCCCTGTGGCCCTGAGGATACCAAGAGCAGGGCTGTCACCAGCTGATCACTGGCTGCCCCATCTACAGTGAGTTTAAACAAACAAAAATCACATCCAGTTAAACAAGTAACTTCAAAGTGTTCTCCTAAAATACAACATACCTGATTTTTATTCCTATATCCCCGGGAGCTGCTGGCTTAACCAGACCAACATTTTGCAGTCGCACAGGGTCACCCCCTGTGACCCTGAGCTCTGGTGCACACCAGGTTGGTTTCCTCAGCTGTACTGGCTCACCAGCCAAACGTGGCTGCTGATCTCAGCTGAGACTGCACCAAGACCTAGGATCTTTAGAGAGGTGGAGGTGGGGAGGAGTAAGACTAACATCAACAAGTACGTCAGGATGACAAGGTCCAGGGATCTTGCTGAGGTCAGCATCGTGCCCAAGACTCCATGAGTCACCTCCTCAGAGCTGAGCATGAGCCACTGCTCTGCACAACTCCTGTAAGCCCTGGGTGGCGGACACTTCAGAAAGGATGTTTGAGAATTAGGTGTAACAGTAGGATGGGGAAGTGTGTGAAGCAGATCAAAGCTTAACACTGCCTTTAGATGTAGGCAGTGCATCTAAATTTTGGGTTTTTTAGGTTTTTTTAGGTGTGGTTGAGCAGCTTCTGTTTCAAATGGGCAGTTAGGATGGAGAAGCTCGTGTGAGTGGTCTGTCACACTCTCTGGGACCTTGTTGTTGTTTAGCCTGTGCTGTAGCAGTGACACACTTTTTAAAGCTGGAAAGACAGGATTTTCCCTGTTTTCCTCACTTTGTCATCTCCCCCAGGGGTTCCCCTGTCTATCTAGAGGTAGTCCAAAGAGGGATAGAGTACCATGTATTATCTACCAGTGTTTTCCTCCAGAAGACTCTGTGGTGGGTTGCTTGTGACTCTACCCAATTTTAACCATTTTCCTACATTTTTCCAGCCAAATGCCTTCCCTCACCTGGTTAGACACACAGTCAGTTTACATTGGGACAACTTGATAAAACCGATTCAACAATTTCCAAGGATGGCCCTTGGCTTAGAAGAAGTTCCTGAGACCTTTTTCCTGATGACACCACTGCTCAGGGTTAGGACTTGCCTACAGCTGTGGCCATTCCTCACTTCTGAGTGCCTCAAATAGAGAACATTTGAAAATGAAGCACATACACTTCCTCACCACCTGTGAAAAGTTTAGTATGTGACCTGTCTGGTGTCACACAGGTGATCCGTGACACGAGCATGGAGAGAATTCAGTTCCCCAGGACAATGCTGAGAACTCTGAGCAGTGAAATTGTCCTTTCCCTTTCCTGTCATCTCCTGTTTCATTGTGTGTCTCCCAGCTTTTCCAACAAGGTAAACATTCCCTTTGCATACAATCCCAAATCACTCCAAGGAGGCTGGGAAAAAATGGCATTGAACTATCTCACTAGAGGCTATTGTAATCCTGTCCATGAGATTCCTAAATTAAGGTTGTATAAGCAAACTTAACTCTAGCATGTCCCAAATTTGGAGTGCCTGCTCTACAACATTTTGCGTGTATTCTAATAACTGGGTTTGTTTTCTGGGTGAATTTTGTCTAGAAATTCACATGTGCATCCACATTCTGCAGTTACTCCTTCTAGCAGTCCCAGTGCTCAGATGTGTGGGCCTGAGGAATTAACAATTACATTCACCAGCACTAATGGACTGGCCAAAAGGCACTTTCCTGTCTTAGCAGAGGGAGGTTTAATTTAATTAAATTAATGTTTAATGGCAGAGCCCTCTCAGACCTTTCCTTTATACACGTACAAGGGAAGAGATTTCTGTGTCCACCAGAGGAGGAATGATGAGCTGTTTGGCTAACATCCTTCCCTGTTCTTCATTCAAATTGAAAACCTGCCCAGGCTTGCTGGAATCATCGTCTTTAGGGAGCACGGATCCTCAGCTCCATGCAGCAACAGCCTGGCTATCAGTCACGGTGTTGCTGAGAGATTTCAGTCATCAGGACCACCTACAACACAACTTGCAGAGGTACAAAGAGTACAGTCCCTGGTACAAGGAGGTCCTGCATTTCAGGTCTCTTATTTCCAACCAAATGCACGGAGCTGTTAATTACTCGTGTAGGCTGGCAGGAGTTTCCTGACCACAAACCTGTTCATCAAGTTGACTAATGAATGTATTTGTTTTTGAATGTTCCAGTGTCAACGTTAGTCACTGTATGAACGTTTGTAACAATAGAAGCATCAGGCAACACCCAAGGTCATTCCCAACTCAAAATATGAAAATACATTCCTGATGTACTTTCCATTTGCTATCACTTTTATCACTTCTCCCACTTGGAAGCTGACCGAGAACTGCCTCCAGGAAAATGAGCATCACCCTAGCAGATAATGTGTTTCATCCTGGTCCACACCAAATACAAAAAAGTGATAATTTCTGAAAAATAATGTCTCCTTTCTGCAAAGACACAAATCAGTTAGCTCTGTTCATTCTTCAGTTTTCAGGGGTATCTGATTTTCCTCTTAATTTCACATACAACCTCCTTTTCCCTATCTTTTGCTAAATACCAGTATCATGCCATTCTCAGACTCAAGTGGATAAAATACCCTTTTAGATGGCTCATTTTGCTAGCATGACCAACCTTAGAGATGGATGTTTATGATCTAATTATGCCTAGACTTTCAGTTGCCTGAATCTCAAAAGAAGAATTTTTTTAAAGAAGACTTTATCATGAAGTGCACCTATTAAAGCTAATAATCTGAGGCTAGGATGAGTTCTTGCATAATCAATTACTGTAATATGGTATTATCAAGGAGGATGCCAGAGAGGAAAAATGAACCCTGCTCTTGAGCAAAGAGGGGCTTTTTCCTCCATTATACTGAGTAACATTTCTGCATCATTTTCCTGGGTGACTCCATCTAATTTTATAGTGGTTTTATAGTGTTACATAAACTGCAGAACAGTCATCATGTACAGTATATGTTGTACCAACTTGGAATTAGAGATGTCTTGAAAACCAGGTGTCTGCAGTTCTGAAAACCATATGCACAAATTGATAAAATTTGCCAAATAGGCCAGTGATGCCTAGGTCACTCAGGCAGCTGACTGGGAATCCCCTTTTGGAGTATAAATGAACACTTTATTCCACTCATCTGTATCTAACACCGAAAAAGAAACTTCACTAACAGCTCTCTTAAAAATTGCACCATAGGTGGTGTGTTCCTGCATTTTACTGCTCTTGTAAACTCTTCCTAAAAGAACTAGAATCAAAATACTGGCCAAATCTAATTGATAGAGCTTCTGAGCAGATCCTGTTTTCCACCCAAGGGGCTATACTTCAGCAGTGATCCTGTTTATCTTCTTCTGTCCCCAAGATGTTGTGAAGTTGGTTTTATAGTTGTGAATCACTGAGAAAAAAAAATGCCTTAAAAGTGTGAAGCCTCATTGCTCATGCAGTGGGGTAAGAAATTCAAACAGCATTTCCACGTGTTCTGAAAGACTTGGATTTTTCCGAGTCCTCCACCAGTCTTAAGAGTAAGAGCTTAAAAAAAATCACTTCTTATTTTGTATTACAAACTCATGTAGTGTGTGACCCCTACTTCAGGCAGACTTGTTCCTGCCATCTTCCAGATGGGTGTCTCTGTGTGTCGCGTGCTGTTTTCCTTCCCTTGCTATGAATGAGCTCTGCTTGAGCAGTAGGATGGATCTTCACTCCTGTTCCTCACAATGCAGCTTGGTCAAGCTACAGGACACACAAGAAGGAATATCTCTTTTTTTCATTGTTTGTGTCTGCCAGTTTGGGTTACCCCAGTGCTTAATCCCGTAATTTTAATAACAGTTTTCCATTATTTTTCCATGTAAGCCACTTTTCTGAAGTAAAGGACTAGGGATGTATTGGCCTGTTGTGGCATTATCAAGGCAAGATCAGAGTTTAGTTACAGATCACAACCCATGTGCAATACTTGGGGCAGAAATCTTTTGCATTCTGTGTAATTCTGAGGTCCCACAAAGCACGTCACTGGGCTTCCCAGCCACTCCAGAGAGAACACGTGGGAAGGAAAAGCATCAGGGGAAACAACATCTCACAGCGTGCAGCATTACAGAATGGAAATAACCAGCTTCTCCATAGGCCTGATGCCTGGGAACACACCTCAGTTCCCACTGAGTGCAGGTCTCAGGAACTGCAGTGTTAGGTGTGCACACAGTGGAGGACGATGAGAGAAACCTATGAAAAGCCAGGACTGTCCTCAATGTGCTGTGCTGTGCTGACACAGCCCCTGGTCTGAGACACCATGCTGGCTGCATGGAGAATCTCTCAGCTTTCACAGACACAGATACCCAATAAGAGATGTCCAAACACCCTGAGATTATGAAAGGCCAGAGCGATGGTAACGTGTGTGCAACCTGTGTGTATCACAGGAGCAGGGCTGAAGTTCTTAACTGCATCATCGCGTTTTGTTTTCTGCCACAGTACCCCTGCTTCTCACCAGGCAATGCAAGAGCAATGTGTGTTGTGCAACATCCTGCTCCCATCCAGACTTCTGGTACATCTCCACCAGCCCCTCTGCACCCACAGCCCTGCACACACACCCAGTGCCTAACTGGAACTCCAAACAGCTTTCAAGTCGAGTAGCAGAACCCAATGTATTTAACATGAGAAGGAAGGTCTTTTAAGAAGAAAGCGTACTGGCAAACTTATTTTGGAAGGTCAGGTGTTAAATGGAAGCTCTTCTGCATTCATACCAGAGATGAGTTTACATCAAGGCATTCAGGTAAGCTCTATGTTCCGGAGAGAGCTATTCCTGGATTCTTTAGTGCACTGGTTGTGAATTACAAAGTATGAACTTCTATAGCAGACCATAGCATGAGTAAATCCTTTCCTGAAACTCAGGACTTAGGTAGCTACCCACCGAGTTACATTTTACACCTAGGGAATGAAGATATCCCCTTCCCAAGGAAAAGTCTTGCTTAGAACAGTGAAATGCAGTCCTGGGAAATGCAAACACACTGAGCACAGTGCAGGAGCAGTGCAGAGTGTGTCCTGAGCTGAGCCTCCCTGAGCAGCTTCCCCAGGGCCGGGCTGGCGAGGGTGGCTTTAAGTCAATCAGGGTTCCGGGATGAGGGGCCTCTGCCTGCCTCAAACAGCCAGCCAGCCCAGGGCTCGCTCTGTCTGTGCAATGCATTTGCATTTCTGGGACTGAGATCCTTAAAACAACTTGAGAGTATCTCACCAGGAGAGGAGCAGAACCTGGCCACATGCTTCGAGAAGCAAAAGCTGCTTCATGTCTTTAATGGTCTAATGGTTAGGAATATGATGGGATAAAGGTTGGACTTGATGACCCTGGAGGTCCCTTCCAACCAGAATGATTCTATGATTCTATGTTTTTAGGAGGACGTCCCTTTCCAAACAGCTCACATCGAAGCTGACGATTTGTTCCATTTGGTTGAAGCAAACAGATCTGTAAATTCAGCTTTGTTGTTACAAACAGCTGGAAGATTATATTATTATATTATTATAAAATGATAAGGACCATAGTGTTTAATTTCTATCAAATTTGTATGAAATTAGCATGAAAAGAGGGGAAGAGGATGACTTATAAGAGTTTTTACATGTAACTCTTCACCTTTACAATTCCAAACCCAGCATGTTTGCCGAGCCCCACAGCACCTGGGCTTTTACTGACCTTTACCATTGCCTCACCTGTACTATTGCTCTGACCTCTAGCTTAGACATAATTACAGCAACTCTATTAACTCAGCCCTGCAGAATATCCAACATACACAGGAAACTGCCCCAAAACACAACAGATTGGACACTAGGAAAATGTTTTCCCTGTGAGGGTGATTGGGTGTGGGAATGGGCTGCCCAGGGAGGTGGTGGAGTCACCGTCCCTGGAGGTGTTCAGGAGGTGTCTGGATGTGGCACTGGGTGCTGTGGGTGAGTGGGGATGGAGGGAGGGGTTGGACTGGATGGGGTTGAAGGTCTCTTCTAACCTCGATAACCCTATGATTACCATAACTTTTAACTCTGGTATTTCTCCTCTGATGCTCTTTTCTACCTCAAGCCAAGCACCTTCTTATGACCTTTCACTCACCCTCAGCTTATAGTTTCTCATGCAATTAAAGTGAGAAGTGCCTATTTTTAGCACATAAAAATTATTCTAGGAATTACAGAAGTTTGTCACCTCTGCTGATAGAGCCTGATTGTTTTCATTTGTTAGCTGGTTGAAATACCATGGAACTCAGTTATCTTTTTGTTGTCGATAATGTTTGTATTTTGTGGCTAATTTTTGCCTTGACTGTGAGTTATTTGTGCTGTTCCTTCCTGACAAGCATACCAACTAACCTGGCTTTGCACAGCTTTCAGCAAACATATTTTTAAATATTTTTTTGGTTATCAAAACAGAGTAATTGTGATAATTATGTTTGTACAGGGTGTTTCAAAAAGATGGACCCAATTTCAATTGGAGGTCCATTTCAAACGGGTCCATGTTTTTGAAACACCCTGTACTTCTACTGGGTATTTAATTAAGCTGAAAGGATGCTGTCATTTTTATATCTGCATTTCAGTGAGGGGTGGGAGGGGAGCTCACTTAGCTCTCTCTCATCATATATGCTCTGCACTATTTCAGGTAAAACACCACCCTGGAAAAAACAAGAAAGCAGATAAATCTCTGTAATATTAACACAACCTTTTTTCCCATTAGATGGCTGTCGTTCTGCATAGAATTTATTTCTGAAAGGAACGTGGCCATAACATTTTCCATTAAATCACCATGCTGCTAAATCTTCCTTGGCAAACACTGTGATAAGGTGAAACAACCCAATTGCTCGCTTGACAGATCATTCCAGCACTAATATAGAGGGGAAAAAAGTTCTACTTATTATTTCAGTAATGAGATGGAGGGGGGGGAAACGTTTTGATCCCTCTTGCTTTGGCAGGCTGCAAACAGGACACCAGGCAGGATATATTTAATAGATAAACACTGCAAAGCCTCCGACCCACCTGCAGCCAAGTCCTTACTCAGCCTCCTCTTCCCAAAACCATTTGAAGTCTGGTCAAGTACAGATAAAGAGCCTGTTTCATTTCTGGATCCAAGCTGAGCATTACTGCATCCAAACTAGGCTGGGAACCTGATACTGGGAGAGGTGAGACTGTGACAGGACAAAGCAGCTTTGCTTCTGTACCCCTCTGCTAGGCTCTGGCAGTGAGTCGAGGTAGAACAGTCTGTTTGCTCTGCCCACAGTTGCCTCTTGAAAACCTAAAAAAGCTGTTCTAGCACCTGGGCACCTCTGGGCTGCCACTGCACTCTTGACATTATTTTTTCCCTAAGAACCTCTTTCTTACCCAGCATTAACTGGAACAGCCATGTGGGAATGCCCTATCAACAAGGTAAAACCCCAGGTGTCCAGTTACAGTTGCTTGGCAGCAAACATGCGCTGATACAAGATGGGCTCATCATGAATCTCACATGCAGACCTCATAATCCACTCTACACAGCCCAGTATGATCCCCCAGAAAGGAAATGTTCAGTGATGGGATCAGACACTGCTCTGGAGCCCAGGTCAGGAGGCACCCTCCCCCAGGGAGCACACAGAACTGCACCAGCACTTAACCAATACGCGCACCACGGAGCTCGGGCTCATGTGGTCCCATCATGTTAAATTAATAATTGATATTTTCAGTTGTATTTGGGATGAAACACTACACAGAAATCTTCTGTCACTGGTTCCTAGTCAGCAAAACTTCAATTTTGGAGTCACTTGTGTGAATCACTGGGAGAAGTGAGACAAGTGTTTGAAAGCAAGCAAGGAGCACCCAGGGTCACAGATTGACTGCAGCAGATGCCCGTGGGTCAGGCAGCTGACAACACACCTCAGTGTGCCCCTGGTAAAGCCAAGAGCACCTCCTGGCCTTGGCTTTACATTGTAATGCTCCAACCTTAAGGCACAGCACCAAAATAGAAGCAGCAGCACTACAGCAGCACTACTTTACTGAACATCCCAGTTTAGAGGAATGCCAGAACTGCATCCATGTACACATAAACATCTACTATTATTATCATGGTGCGGTGCCGAAGCACTGCAGGTTATCTAGGTTGTTCTTCAGTCTTAGAATCATAGAAATCATAGAGTCACAGAATCATTATGGTTGGAAGGGACCTCCAGGGTCATCAAGTCCAACCTTTATCCCATCATATTCCTAGCCATTAGACCATCAGACCATGGCCTCAAGTGCCTCATCAACCCGTTTTTTGAACACCCCCAGGGACGGTGACTCCACCACCTCCCTGGGCAGCCCATTCCAGTGCCCAACCACCCTCTCAGGAAAGAACTTCTTCCTAATCTCCAACCTAAACTTCCCCTGATGGAACTTGAGGCCATTTCCTCTCGTCCTGTCATCAGCAATTGGGGAGAAGAGACCAACACCAGCCTCACTACAACCTCCCTTTTAGGTAGTTGTAGAGGGCAATAAGGTCTCCTCTCAGTCTCCTCTTCTCCAGGCTAAATAACCCCAGTTCCCTCAGCCGGTCTCCATAAGGCTTGTTTTCCAGACCTCTCACCAGCCTCGTTGCCCTTCTCTGGACTCGCTCCAGCACCTCAATGTCCTTCCCATCCTGTTGTGCCCAGAACTGGATGCAGCACTCAAGGTGTGGTCTCACCAGTGCCGAGTACAGGGGCACCATCACCTCCCTACTCCTGCTGGTCACACCGTTCCTGATACAGGCCAGGATGCCGTTGGCCTTCTTGGCCACCTGGGCACACTGCTGGCTCATGTTCAGCAGCTGTCACCCAACACCCCCAGGTCCTTTCTGCCAGGCTGCTTTCCAGCCACTCTTCCCCAAGCCTGGAGCTGCATGGGGTTGTTGTGGCCCAAGTGCAGGACCCTTGTTGAACCTCATGCAATTGGCCTCAGCCCATGGCTCCAGCCTGTCCAAATCCCACTGCAGAGCCTCCCTACCCTCAGGCAGATCGACACTCCCACTCAATTTTGTGTCATCTGCAAATTTACTGAGGGTGCATTCGATCCCCTCATCCAGGTCATCAATAAAGACATTAAACAAGACTGGCCCCAAGACCCAGCCCTGAGGGACACCGCTTGTGACCGTCCTGTTTATACGTGTGGTCTTGCAGACACCCTCCAGCGAGGGCTGCTCCCTCACACACCATGTAGCTCTTTGAAATGCCACACAGAACGTCAAATAACAGTGAGATTTCTAACACCACAGTCAGCTTAACAACCGGCTCAGTGGTGTGATGCCCGGTGTGATAAAAGGAAATGATAGCCTGAGGATGGACATAGTGCAAAATATTCCAGCATGCCGAGCTGCTGGGCACCAACGGGCTGTTCCATAGGTTGTCTGAAAAATAAGAGAACATCAGAAAGAGGTTTTCTTCACATCAAAGAACACGCTTAGAGAACACTCTATTGAGACACTTTCCCACTGTGTCTCAGCCTGGTACTGGCCATCAGTTGCATTGGAGATGACCTCATGATGCCTTCCTTGCAGGCTGCATCTTCCTATTTTCATGTGACACCAAATCTGCTCTAACTGAGTCCTGGAAGAGTTCTGCCCTCCTCCGTACAGCGTAAGCTCTAGCCTGCCATCCCACAGGACATTCTGAATAACCTACTGCAGGGAATCTATAAACTTTGTTGCACATTTAGAAAACCTGTCTGGCTAATGAGGTATCATCAGCGAAAAATCAATGGGGTAACTCACTTAGAAATGCATAAATATTACACACCCAGCAGAGTCACTGGGCACATCTAATAATGTCAGTGTACTATTGGACTTTAATTGTTACAACCAGCTTTTCCTGGTGCTTCCATCCACAACTCTGCCTGTGGGTCCACCTCAGCCCTATGTCCTCGGACACTGCCTGAGGTGGTCTCCAGCCCCATGCTCAGCTGGGGCACAGCCATGTCTATGCCTGGCCATGGACCTCCCTGACCTGAGCCTGGGCCTCCTGGCTTGTTCTCACCCCTGACTTGCCTGGCAATCACCAGACAGCATCTCACTGTCCACTGCCACGCAGCCTGCCCCTGAGCTGAAAATTGATTTCCCAGCACCAGCTCAGACCTGGCTCCTACTAAGGAGCTTGCCTGATGACCCAGGTTCCTGCCTGACCCCAGCTGCCACCATGGGGCTGCCCTGCCTGGGTGCTGCGGGCTGGGCCCTGCCACCTCGGTCCCACTTTTGGTTCCTGGCTCCTTGCCCCTGGGAAGCAGCTGGCCCTCACTGGTCCCTGCCAAATAACATATTTGCATTGCTGCATATATTTACATGCCTCTAAAAAGTATTTAGAGAGCATAGAGCAGTTTTTCAGATGTATTTAAGGGTTTCATTCTCTTTAGAGAAACAGAGGGATGATTGTGTGGCTGGACCCCTTGGCTAGCAAAGGAAGTTCTTTTTGCCTGACTCTAAAAGTGGATTTCTGTGCAGCAGTCATGAGCTAACTAATCATTCTGGTGTTATATATATTAAGTAAGTAATGAAATCTCATCAGCTAATTATAATAAATCAAAATGAACTAAGCATCTGGGATCAATCAGTATGATTGCTTCTCTTCAACCATAGATTTTACCCCAGCAGACTGGATGTAGCTAATTCAGCACAGATGTACTCTCCAAAGAAATGGATATGTGAGCCTATGAAACAAATCAGCCACGAAGCTGGAATAGAAATATGAATATTTTACAAAAGACACAGGCAGATCTTCCCTGTTACCTGTTGCATCTCCCAGGGGATTATGTGTTCTAAATTTCAAAAGTCTCCAAGATCACCACTGAAGCTTCCTGAACCATCATTTATACGGACACAGATTCGCCAGAGTCACTCTTTCCTTCCTCAGCACCCAGCTGGTTTCACTGGGTGGTTTAGCAGGTCTCTTTCCAACAGCCAGCTGGCTACGAGTTTCTTAAATAAATAAATATACAGAGCTGACTGAAGACTCACTCTTTCAGCAGCAGCTGATTCCCTTTTTATAGAAGCAAGCCTGGTGGGTGTTGCTGATCCTCTGGGCTTACCCCAGGTAAATGTGCTTCTCGTACGCTGACAGTCACAAGCACTCTGCTAATCTCAACACAACTTGCCAATCTTTAAAAACCACCATTTCCCCCTTTGTTATACCAGTGGGATTAAATTTAGTGCAGAGGCCAAGCGTTCGGGGGCAGACCTGTGCAGGGACGGGTGTGCACTCCTGCTCTGCCACGGCCTCCTGCCAGGGCAGGTGTGTGGTTGGGGATGGGGGAAGGAGCGGGTGGCTGCTACCACTTGTGTGGAAACCACTGCTGTGTTCACCTAAACCACACTCAAACATCTCTTTCCAAAACCAATGTCTCTCTTCAATAGTTCTGATCCACAGAGATTAATTTAGGTCCCCTTGGTTTTGAAAAATCCCACATGCAAAGTGAAGCAAGATTTACTTTAACAATGCAGACACGTGGCTGAGAAGCAATGACAATCACTGAGCAACTGGAACAGCGTTCTGCCCACACGTCCAGCTACTCGGAGGAAAACAATGCAAGAACATCAGTTGCAAAATGTGATTTGTTGTTTTACTCGGTCTTAAAATGATTTGGCTCTTCATCCAACACTTCTAAGAACCGTCTGCATTAGGAAAGACATACTCCTGAAACAACAGACTGCCTTCCACTATCCCTGTCCTTGAGCTCCTCTGAGCACTGTTATTCGTAAACTGAGGCTTGGAATTTCAGGGGCAGAGCTAACACCGTGGAGAAGTCTGAAACAGACATAATATTGTCTTTCCCTTGCCCGTAAGAATTGTAAAGACTTTGTATTTCTACCTTGTTTTCTGTCTACTTTGTTTTCCCCCGAAGCTGAGCCAGGAACAGAAATCATGCCTCTCGCTTTTGTTCTTTAACTGCAAGACTATCCTTTGCCTGAATATCAAAGAGAAACCTGCAAAACAAGAACTGCAAGCCTGATTAAGATACCACAAGCCAAATTAATTCTTGAGGTAAGCACACAAACCAAATGCTGTTAGAAGACTCTCTTATTATCTGCTGGGGGAAAAATTCATCCATTGTAATGAAACACAACTAAAAATATCCTATATTCTAAGAACACTGGGACTGTATTTGAGGCAGTAGACTGAGAGAGGATGATTAAT
The DNA here is from genome assembly GCA_013398125.1 of Aegotheles bennettii. Taxonomy (NCBI): domain Eukaryota; kingdom Metazoa; phylum Chordata; class Aves; order Caprimulgiformes; family Aegothelidae; genus Aegotheles; species Aegotheles bennettii. The sequence goes on along the minus strand of VZRW01008926.1, from coordinate 44,090 downwards.
TAATTTGTCACCAGCAGTAACACTTCCTGAGTCAGGCATTTTCACTCACAGTTGCACCCTATTTCCATTTCAGCCAAGGGAGAGTCCAGGATACAATCTGAAGTTCCATCAAATAAAGTAAATAGTTTTGATCCATTCAGGGGAATTCAAAGGCTGTATCACTCACAAAAACTTCAGATGACACCAAGACTACAGATTGCCACCAAGATGAAGCTTGGAGTGTCCTAGCCTCACAGACAGCACCAGCAGTACAACCAGCAAAACACAAGAAAAGTTAGAATTGCAATGGTTTTGTCAGTCTGAAATACCCAAGTCCTGATACAAAGGCTCATACAGGAGCTAGGTACTCGTATTTTTTAGAAAAAGAAAGATTTAATGAAAAAGTTGAGGCTATGTGATTTTCTCTCCACATTCTTTCATCGTGACCTGGATCTATCGTTTGGTTGGGTTTTTTAATGCAGTGTAGGCACACTCGTGATGTAGACACTATGAGCACTTCCTTAGCAACACACAGGATTTCTCTTCCCTTTATCACATGGAGAGAGTCAGTAGTTAAAAGCACAACTACTTGTGAACGGGATTGTAATGTATCCGAGGCAACCAAAGGCCATGGAAATCATGCTGGAATATGACAGGAGAGACAAAAAAAAAGCAGTGAATGGGGAGGAACATTATGACGAGTTCAAAGGTTGCTGGCAATGTTGATGTGTTTATAAAACAAACACCGGAGTGAGAGCTGGGAAGGGCTTTAGTGGTAACATGCAGAGAGGAGTTCCAGAGGCTCATCCCCTCTCCCCCCCCTGTGCTGGGGCAGCCTGGCCCGCTCCGGGCCTGAAGGGAATCCCAGAATCCCAGAATCCTAGGGGTTGGAAGGGACCTCGAAAGCTCATCCAGTCCAACCCCCCTGCCAGAGCAGGGTCACCTAGAGTCCATCACACAGGAACACATCCAGGTGGGGTTTGGATGTCTCCAGCCAAGGAGACTCCACAGCCTCTCTGGGCAGCCTGGTCCAGTGCTCTGGCACTCTCACAGGAGAAAGAAAGGCGAGTCCTGCCCAGTGTAAAACAGAGCATGGGCACGGGACACAGCACCGACAGGCAAGAGAGTGACATGATCCGCAGCCCATCTCAAATGCACTGCACTGGGCAGCACAGGGCCAGGACGTGCTGTTGCTCACGTTCTAATAAAAGACACCGGCCGGGGTGCCCTAACGCTGGGTGCACGGCCTGGGGGAGGCCGGCCCCAAGCACCACTGCCCTGCACCGGGCCCTTCCCGGCTCTGCAGGACAGCCAGGGCTGAGCGGGGGGAATTCAACCCAAACCACGCCGAGCAATGAACGGTGCGGCCACGGAGCAGGCCGGTTCCTTGCACTGCCTGGGGTGTTCCCATCAGGCGGCTCCGGTGCCGCCCCACCGGCAGTTCCCGGGCTGGAGGGGGTTTGTGTAACCCCGGCAGCTTACGGGGCCCGTGCACGGCACCGACTGTGAGAGA
>VZRW01008926.1:30257-41045 GCA_013398125.1 Aegotheles bennettii | reverse complement strand
GTGAGTTGGCTGCGGGGGGGCGGCCGGAGCGACTCTGGGGAGCAGAAGATCTGGTGAGCCCGGGGGTGGCTGGTGGAAGGGGCTGAAATAAAACTCTTTGTCCTTCTTCTGGTATTTCTTTCGTATTTCCCGTCGGAGCCCGGGCCCCGTGCGGTGGCGCCGTTCCCACCACGTGGCTCCCCACGTGTGAGGCCCCGCCGAGCGGGGTCGGCCGGAGCGCTGCAGCCATTTGTGTCCGGCCACCGGCACGGGTGGAGGCCCGCTCCGAATCCAGGCGGGACCTATAAATGGATAGGAAAAAGAGCCGCTGACATCCACAGACCGCGGCTGTGGAGCAGCCTTTTATTGAACTTGCCATCAGACGCGGTTCTCAAGTAACCACTGTTACTCATTCGGTGTCCAGAGTTGTCATAAGGAATTATTAAACTTAATGTTGGGTTTTATTTTCATTTCAGCACCTAATTAGAGCCTGTTGCCACGTGGTGTTAGGGTTGCTTAACCCATCTCCTCTTCCTTGGATGGAGCCTTGCCGAGAGAAGCAATCCCACGGCCGTCTTCAAGGCTCAATGAGTTTGCCAGGGCTGTGCCACAGCTCTGCAAGTTACAGGCTCAGCCCACAGTGGCTTTTTGGCTTTTAAACTGACTTTGCTTTGCATCTGGACCGAATTTAATGTTCAGAACTTTACCTGTTGCTGACATTGCTTACTTCTTTAAGTTTAAAACTTTGTACAGATAGCAATAAAAAGGGGAAGATGGCAGAATGTGCATATTCAGTAGGTAATCTGTAGTTTCTCCTGCTCTATATTAACTAGTATGGATGAGCAGAAAGTGCTGCAGTCATTTTTTTTAAGAGTTTATGCTCTTTTCCCAGTCTGTGTTCTCCAGGCTATCACAGAACTACTACTCTAGCTGAAATAATTACGTCTTTTTGACCTGGCTTGCAGCCCCTCAGTAGGGATCCAAGTTCTTGGGTTTTAGTTGATCCAAGAACACTGAACATTACCTTGCCTGTGGAGTGGTTGAGGAGGCCCAAATGGGGCATAGGGCTTGGCTTTCCACTTTGACACGGTTGCTTGAAGTTTCAAACTCCATTCCCTCTCAGAACTGGGGCATTGTTACCTGTGGTCAGAATACTTAATTTTGAGTATTTTCTAGCGAGGACAAAAGCTGGAGCTGGAAGCATTGCTAATGTGCTCTGTAGCATGTTTTCAGGTTACAGAGGTGGAAATTCAACCGGCTGAATACCAAGTAGCTTTGGTGACAGTCATGTGTCCTGTGTTCAAGAATTCTCAAAATGTGCTTCTTGGGAAATAAATCTTTGTGTAGCATTTCTCTTTAAATGAGTAACACTTTGACTTTGAAACCAGATGCTTGCACTTCCGTTAGTGATCCCTTCTGCCCTCCCATGCCTTTATCTCACAGGAAAGCAGAGCTGTGCTTCCTGCTCTGCAGGGGCTTTGCCATGCACAGGCTGGCCCGTCCAGTTTGAGTGTGGGGTATTGCAGGTTGGTCACCCACAGCCCATGGAGAAACTGCTGATTTCTCTGTTTGCCTCTTGGATAAAGCTGACTTCCCAGAGAGCTCTTGGGGTGTGCTGGTTTTGGCAGTGGTGGTTATCTAGTCTGTCCTTTGATTGAAGGAATGAAGTCCTGTTGATGTCACCTCATGTGGAGGTGATACTTGTAGATTGTGAGAAGTGCCTGGTAAGTATAATGAAGATAGTTGCCTCTGTTGCATTGGAACAAACATCCTCCTCTGTGAGCACCAGGGCTAAAAGGTGTAAAATGAGTTTAGTGGTAGTTCTTTCCATCGTTAGGTCTGGCCAGGCTACTAAACCAGACTTGGGTTTTGTTGAGTCTTCTGAAGATTGGAGATCAGGAGTACCTCTCCCATTTTAAAACTTTTGAATGTGTATTAGCTGTAAAGCCACAGTAAGACATGCTCTTCCAGTTGAATTCTGGCAGAAGACACTTCAGAGTTTCTCCTGTCACTAGAAAGAATCACAGAAGTTTTGTCACTTTCAGGTTAGGTGCTTAAAAGCGTCAACTCTGACCTAGGAAGCCAGTGTGGTGGCACCTCTGACGTGGCTCTGAGTTGTTCTCAGCCCGTGATGTTTAGCAGTAGGGTGATCGTGCAGAACATCTGAAATTCACCGTTACTTGTGTTTTGCAGAATAGCTGCGAGGTGACTTATTTCAGCTTCCAGCTACAGTTAGGGGGCTCTGTGGGAGAAGCTCAGGTAAATTACTCCCTCCTTGCCACGGTAGAAAGGTGAGGTTTGAGGCTTGTGTTCCTTCACAAGTTTTGGAACCTGGTACATAGGCAGTGTCCCGGTGCACTGTGCAGTTTGGCCTGGCTCAGGAATGTTCAATGAGGCCGTAGTTCTGATTTGTTTTCCATTACGACTTTTCCTGTCCTGGTGAGGTAAAAATCCAGTTTGGGAATGTAAAAGGGGGGGGAGGAGGGTGGGGGTGGTGTTGGGCTGCTTTGTGTAACACATTTGAGCTGTGAAAATGCTGATGGATGTGACTGAGTGAAAACTTCCCAAGACAACCTAAACAAGAAACATCCTGCAAGAAGGCTGCTTGCTTAAGGTGGCCTTGATAAGTAGGAGAAACTGCTGGAAACTTGCCTGTGATGACAAAATGGAGGAGTATTGACTAATAGAGGAGAATTTGAACTTGGGTGGTTTTTACTGTGCTCATTTTTTTTCTCTTGGAAGTAACTGAAAAATGCAGTGGTGTCCAGACTGCTTGAAGGCTGTCCATTTAAGGACTTGTCTCCTGAACCAGCCTTTTCTGGATATTGCTCCTTAAAGGTGGCTGCTGGCTTTATCTGAAAACTAAATCCTTACTTTGGTTTTTAAAGCAGTTACACCAGTGGGGATTTCTGTCCTCTGTGAGAGTTCTTAGAATGTGGGGCAAGTAAAGCCAGTGTCGGCTGCATGTATCTCTAGCTGGTGTGTTTGCATTCAGTTTCAAATCCTTTACAGGAAGAATGCAGAAGTTAAACATAAAAATACTGGTGAAGAGAAATTGCAGGCAAACTGTGGTACTTTTGTGTATCTGAAGATGGAGCAGCATGCTTCGTAACCTCAACTTCTGGCAGCTCCAACCTTCACATATCTCCTAGTTTGGGGGAAAAGGGGCCTCTGAAGATAAAGGCTTTTAAATTAATTTCTCAGATAGTTTTGAAGGATAGTTGTGTAGGGGCTGTTTGACTTCACATTTCTTACTCCAGTTGCTTAATCTCACTTTGTCAATTTGTGCTGTACCAGAGGAAAAGAAACTTCAGGTTTTCCTCCTGAAGGAGCGGTTAAAAAGGAAGTGACTTTGAATCAAATGTGAAACTTCTCTGTTCAGCTTCCCTTCGGGCAGTGAGTGGTGAGCTTTTGTCCCTGGTGCAGATCCTTATGGGCAGATCGACAGACTAGATACAGGTTGACAGATCAATCTCAGTATAAAAAACTTTCCCACTGTGTATCCAGAGCAGGTCTAGCTCCCCTATTAAGCATGCCTTTCACCATATGTTCACCTAACTGTTATGTTAGGTTTGTCATGTGGGTTCCTGCTGGCAGTAGTCAAGCCTGTCACTTCATGCTGTTCATGGTTTGGAAAGAAAGTCTGGTAGTTGTTAGTGTCTGTAAAGATGTATTGCAGTTCTGTACAGCTGTTGGCCTACAATTTTGCTCTCTGTAACAGGTTTTGTGTTGCTGTTCTATAATGTTCTCATGTGAAGCCCTTTTTTTAAAGAGTTGAGTGAAGAATATATCGGTGTATAATTCAGAGACCCCCTCTTATCCCTCTTGAAAGGAAGAGCAGCATCAGCTATTGTGCCTGAGCTCAGGTCCTGCGTTGGTTTTGCCTGTGTTTTTCCTGTTCTGCAGTGTCAACATGGTTGCTATGAAAACAGGCATCAACAATAGCACAGCGAGTGCCAGCTGCTGCCACCACAGCAGACAGCTCTTCACCCTTGGGCGTTCTACTGGGACAGTTTGGACTCTTGAACGCTGAGATGGAGCAGAGAAGGCTGGGCTTTGTGTAAAATCCAAGTGTATCTCTTAAGTGCCCAGACAACCAGTTGTTTTATTCTTGTTAACATCTGTTTAAGATCGTTTTGCATCCTTTCATTGCAGAACTTCATTTTAAAGCAAATGCCATCGTCTGGCCCAGCTGGAACACAGAGCTGAGGTTACAGAAGCAGCATACTAGAGTTTCTGTCTTTTGTACTTTGAATTCTCAGGCTTCTGCTGTGGTCGAAAGGATGGATGGTCACTTCTGTGCTGAAGATGATCGGAGAGAGAGGAACTGTTTGGAGGGAGGAGTGGCTAAGAAGCCACAGTAGATTGTTCAGCATTGGAGTACTTTAAAAATAACTCTAAATAAAAATTCATGTTTGGATATATGCTCTCCATTTAAGAGCTAAATGTCAGGATGCTAATTCTGGTTCCTTCCCGGGGTCATGTGTTGCTTATACTGCTCCTGTAGTGACTTTTTTCAGGACACAATGGTATTCTGGTTTGCTGGGTGGTTTGGGGGAGGGGGAGCATTCTATAACATGATTAAATTGTAGGGTTACGGAAGGATTGTGTTGATGGGAGGGTCAGGTGAGCTCACTAAACATACCAGTTAGTGATTCTACTCCTGTGGGTTAAGAACAATGAACTGAGAGAGCATCTGAGGTATTTAAACTTGCAGAGACTTCATCAAAACAAGGCTTGTCATGCGTATTTTTAAACCAGTGTACTTTGCACTTGTCTCTGAGCATGCTTTTAAAAAGGACTCTACTTTAAATGCTTAACTTCCTTGTTCTTTTATTTCCAGTTCTGGAAGTGTTGTGTAACTGTTTCACAGCTTAGGGGAGCTGTGGTGCTGTGCCCGCAGTCTGTTTAACCCACCCCATCCCAACGGCTGCCTCGGTGGCCTGCGGCAGCCGAGGTTCTGCTCCGTGACACACATACCTCTGTTCCCCAATATGGGCAAAAGAAGTGCTTTGTGCTGGCTGGGACAGGCACGCCTATCTGATGCTTCCCCAGCATTCTGGGGATGCTTTCCAAGTTAGCCTGCCTCCTATCTGGCGAGTGTCTCTCAACTCTTAAATGTGAGCTAATGTGCACTTCGAGGCTTCAGGTTTAATGCTGCCTATTCTTGCAGTTAGCTTCTAGAATGACACTTGATCAGTCAATAAATGCAGTAGCTGGCAGCCAGACCAAGAGAGCATAACTACCAGGAAGAAATACTTTGTAGGCGTAGGTAGCTGGATTTTGGACTCAACTCTGAGGAGTAAGGAAGAAGGGGTGTTACTGAAAGGAGAACAACAGTAAGGCTGCTAAGGCCATAGTTAAAAGGGGTCCACTTTTTTTTCCCCTGCTTTGAAGAATTTTGTAATTTTTTGAAGTGAAGACTGTCTGCAAAATCTAATTAGAGCCCGAGTTATGTAGTACACTGCTGCTTTGTCTGTTCAAAGCTGCCTTACTTCAAGGAAAGCGGAGGCAGACTTTATCTCCTACAGTGGTTTTAATAATCATGATCAGATACTGCACAAGAAAGCACTGGGTTAACCAGAAGTCCTTTCTGGTTTTCATTGCTGTGCCAGGAGGGTGGCAAATGGCTTAATCTCTTACTTTAATACAGCTTTTGGTTGGAGGAGGGGGAGGTGTTCTAAAAATGTCTTTCTTCTTCAGACAGGTGATCTGCAGCCATGAGCAGCAACGAGTGCTTCAAGTGTGGACGTACTGGCCACTGGGCTCGGGAGTGCCCTACTGGAATTGGCCGTGGTCGTGGGATGAGAAGCCGTGGCAGAGGTGATTGATCACTGGGGTTTTCAGATTATTTGTGCAGTAAGATCTCTAGCTCACTGTCCTCAACAGTGTGTAAAACTGGCTTTGTTATTCTGAAGTGAAGCAGTTACGACACAAATTGGTGATAGATTTTGCTGATTCTTGCCTTGGCATAAGAGTTTTGTTCAGGGCCTTTGAGAGTGAAGTTAACATGTCAATTCAGCTGGCAGTGCATTGATTAACTCTTAATAATATTCTGAACTTAAGCCTTTTTTCTCCTGTTACCCATTTCAAGCAGGCTTCCAGTTCATGTCTTCATCTCTCCCGGACATCTGTTACCGCTGTGGTGAGTCTGGCCACCTTGCCAAGGACTGTGATCTGCAGGAGGATGGTAAGTATCACTAAATATTAGATCTCTTCAATCACATGGACAGAGATCTGTGGTTGGAGAGGGATACAGTGCACTGCTGATAATTGACTGGAAACGAGCTGTACATGCCCTTTGTTAGAAGCATGCTACATCTCGCTCTACCAAGGTTTTATAGTCTTGTTTGGTATGTTTGTCTTATTGTGGAAGCCTGCTATAACTGCGGCAGAGGTGGCCACATTGCGAAGGACTGCAAGGAGCCGAAGAGGGAGAGGGAGCAGTGCTGCTACAACTGTGGCAAACCCGGCCACCTGGCTCGTGACTGTGACCACGCAGATGAGCAGAAGTGCTACTCGTGTGGAGAGTTTGGACACATTCAAAAAGACTGCACCAAAGTGAAATGCTATAGGTAAGAACTGATAAAAGAGACTGCTACAGTGGCAGCCTGAGTGATAGGTGCATTCTGTATCTAATTTTGGTTGGGAAAGGAAGCTTAGACTTTGACCAGGTAGCTTGTTTCTTTAAACAATTATCTGCTGCTGTTCAAAACTAAGACCTGTTAGCAAAGTCAAGTAGTAGATTCAAAGATGTGCATCTCTAGCTGTCCAGAGCGATGCAGTTGTTAAATCTCTGCAGCTGTACAGGAAAAAGGGCTGCATCTTTTTGCAGAAGGTAACGAGGTACTTGCCTATAGCAGAGACTTCAGCTCAAGTTGAGTAGGCTGTGTCCTAGCTGGAGCTAACAGAGTGCAGCTGCACAAGTGCGAGAACATGCTTCAGATGGACTGGTTGTAGGAACTGCACACAGAAGTGGATGTTAAGTCAGTTTGAAATGCCAGCTTTAAAATGCTGCCTGGTTTTGAAATGCAGGCCTGTACCAGAGGCAGTGTGTTCCTAGTGTGGGGTTCTTCACCCCTACCAAGATTATTCCCTCCTGTGGAGGAAGGAGAGGGGACGTGGTGACTTAAGTTACAAATGCTAAACTGCAGACAGAAGCACTGGAGTAGGCAAAACCTGACACAGTAAAAATCCCCCAAACGGCTTTATCTGACACACGGTGGTTTGGCATAGTCTGTGATTAATGTGAGTTGGGGAACAGTTTCTGGCTCTGCTGAAGACACAAACTTGACTCATGTCAAAGAATTCTGGAACACTGAACCAGAAGTCTTGAATGCAGAACTAGTGTTGCATGACATTGAAGTAGATGGTGTACGTGACAGAATAGGATTGCTTTTCTGAGGAGCTGTTCTGCATGGTTTTGATAAAATGCTTTGCTTTTCCAGGTGTGGTGAAACTGGCCATGTAGCCATCAACTGCAGCAAGACCAGTGAAGTCAACTGCTATCGCTGCGGCGAGTCAGGGCACCTTGCACGGGAATGCACAATTGAAGCTACAGCCTAATTATTTTCCTTTGTCGCCCCTCCTTTTTCTGATTGATGGTTGTATTATTTTTCTCTGAATCCTCTTCACTGGCCAAAGGTTGGCAGATAGAGGCTACTCCCAGGCCAGTGAGCTTTACTTGCCGTGTAAAAGGAGGAAAGGGGTGGAAAAATCAACTTTCTGCATTTAACTACAAAAATGTTTATGTTTAGTTTGGTAGAGGTGTTATGTATAATGCTTTGTTAAAGAACCCCCTTTCCGTGCCACTGGTGAATAGGGATTGATGAGTGGGAAGAGTTGAGTCAGACCAGCAAACCCTCTCTGGGTTACATGGAAGTGATCCTATGCAGGAGGAAAGAAATTCTGGAAGTGTCTGAACTTCCTCATAACTTTAATTTTATTACAATGGCCTTGGATTGTCTGACCTCAGTAGCTGTTAACACCAAGTAATATCTGTATCAGGCCCTACCTAGAGCATATAGCTGAGTGGGAGTAAACAAACAAGATGCACATGCCTGTTAATGGCCACGAGAGAGAGAGAGAGAGAGAAATCAGGAATAAACTTAAAAGTAACAGTAATTCAGTCAATGAATGTTCATGTTGGAGATACAGAACGAAATGGGAAGCTTTTGAATAAATACTTCAAAGTCAATCTGAAACCCAGACATCAGTGCTTATAGCATATACAATTTGGAGCTATTCAGGAGTTGCAAATAAATGCATTTTCACAGAAGTCAAGATGTTATTTTTGTATACTATATCACTTAGACAACTGAGTTTCATTTGCTTGTAATCAGTTTTTAAAGTAAGATGGTAAAAGCAATTGAAGTCCTAGAACACAGAAAATGTAATTTTAAACTATCAATAAAGCTGGAGGAGGAAGGGGAGTTTGGCTAAAGTTCCTTTTGTTTAGTTTTGGTTTTCATGTACACAGTGCAAAATAACATATTAAAAAGGGGTATGTGGAGGTGTAAAATGTTTAGTTTGGACTTTTCTTTTGTACTGTCTTATGTTAAGTTTCCATATGGTCATCTCAAACGGTACAGAGACCTCCTCCTGGGCGACTGTGTGTCTGTTTGTGTGTGTGAATGCACTGTGTGGTTGCAGGATGGGCTTGATACCTCTGCACTGATGAAGTTAAAGTATCCCTTAAATCCTTGGAAGAAGGCACAGAAGTTGTTGAAGGCACAGCAAGTTTCAGATCTGGAGTAGTTGAATGGTCTGTTAGCAGCACTTAGCCTTCACAGATGTCAGGGCACTGAGCACTACCCCTGAAAACACAGAGTATTGCAGGCACTGCCCCTGCCTGTGCCTTGTTCATGTGTCTTTAGATCTGGATCTTAATTAACCAGTTGAGTATCCATGAACACTCAGTTTTTTGGAAGCAAGGCTGCTAGATGTGATGCAGTCATGCAGTAGTGCCCCTGAAGGTTGTGGTCTTCAGGAACAGCATACACTGGTGGCTTTCAGCAGATTGTGGCACAGAGGTAGGACTTGGAGAAGAGCAGTTAAGAACTGCTTGGTTAATGACCTGGAAGATCCCAGTGAGGAGGAGTCCTACCTGGGAGTGTTGGAAACTCTAAAAGCAAACAGATTACCTGATAATCTCTGGAAGGAAATGGTGATAATCACAGCTGCTGTCTCCTATCAGGTGGACTCTGATCAGGTTGGTGCTGTTTCACAGGGGGCTGCCATAGAAAGGTAGAGCTCCTGAACACTTAATGAAATAAAGAGTTATGGAGAACTCAAGTTTCAGCCTGGGTCTGATGTTCAAAGCCTGTGGAAAATGTGGAGCCATAGTTCGGGGAGAAAAGGGAGTTTTTTACTGAGTGTGCTGAGTGCAGGGTGGCTGTAGCCCAGGTACCTTGGCTGGCAGCAGCACCTGTGGGTGGGTTTGAGAAGGAAATGGACTGTGGGAAGGAGTCTCCATTTAAATGCTTAAGGAGACAATGTTCTTGTACTGCTTTGCCCAAGCAGGGATGCATGGAGGGGTGGCTGAGAGGCTCTTTCCCAAGCTGGGGAGGTTTGAGTGGTGTGGTGGTTGGGTTGGTTTTTTTTAACAGCTGCTGCTGGAGAGTGAATGTACTTTGAGTCTTTAACGTGGCTGCACCCCTGAAATGAGTGGGTTGTCCAGGGTAGCACAGAGAGCCCAGTCACAGCATGTGCTGGTTGTGGGTTGGTACGGAGTAGCTGATTCTTACCTACAGTTATCTTAGTTAAACAGTAATGAAGCTTGAAGCTCTGTGACACAAAGCCCTGGAAGTCTCTGGGGCTTAACCTGTGCCCAGGCCATGCAGTGCAGGGTATGGCTGCTCTGCTTCTCCCTCCCTGTGGAATTTAATGGTGATGCTTGCTTATGGAGACCCTGCAGCAGCTGCTCCTTGGTGCTCTGGTGCTGAGCTGCTTTGTTAGCACCGAATGCTTCCTGGGGGCCTGAGAAGCTGTATTGTTCTTGGAGAGTTATTTTCTTTCAACAAAGAAAATGGGATTTGAAAGCTAGGAAACATGAACCCGGGTGTAACTTCAAGAAGGAGAAAATTCTTCCTAGTGACCTTCCTGCAGGGAGCAGTGAGGGCTGCTGGTGCTGCTGCCTTGGGTGCCTGTTATCCCAAAGGATGAGGTGAACAAGCAACTAGGGATTTTGGGAACTGGGGACTTGGAAAAATCCAACCTAGTGTTTCATTCGATCCATGTTAACACTGAAGCATCTTCTTGTTCTTTGGCAAGACCAATCCCATGGCAAACACGAGTGGGTTTCACGGGTCTGGTGGGCTGTGTGGGTCAGGAAGGCAAAGAGAGAAATGTGTAGGTGATTCTCTGCAGCCAGGGCTCTCTGCAGGGCTGCTGGTACTGGAGTCATTGCATCGATTCTCGCTGAACACCAGGCTTCCCAGGGCGGGTCCCAGCCCGGCTGTGGAGGAGGGGTGCGATGTGGCGGTGGCCGGGCCAGGGCTCCGTGGGTGCCGGGTGGCAGCGGGAGGGGTTCCTGGGTGAGCGGGGCAGGCGGCGAGCCCGTGTCACGGCGGTGCCGGGCGGGGTCCCGGCGGGGGAAGGCGTGTGCGGGGACACGGGGGGGTTTCACCGCCCGTCGGTCACGGTTTGACCCTCGGCCGTGGCGGGCGGGCGCGGGGCTCCCCTCTGGCAGGGCCGGGTGCCCGCTGGGTGCCCCTGCCCGGGGCCGCGCCGCTCCCGGGGGTTCCGTGTGAGAGCGGCAGCGCACGGTGCCGAGCTGCGGGGTCCGAACGCCGCCCGTGCTGCCCGGGG
>VZRW01008926.1:15589-29522 GCA_013398125.1 Aegotheles bennettii | reverse complement strand
GGGGGCCCTGGCGGGGCTGTGCGGGGGATCAGTGCCTTGGGGTCCGGTGTAGCTCCCCTCGCCCGGGGGTGCCCTGGGCTGAGCCGGTGCCTGTTACCGTGTTCGGTTCGGTTCCGACCCGCTGGCTCAGAGGCTCTGCTGTCCCTGTCCCGTGGTGGTTCCTGGCCCCGAACCCTCCCCGGGCTGTCGCGGTGCCCCGGGGCACAGCCGAGGGGCCGGTAGGGCCCGGTACCGGGCCAGGTGCTCCCTCCCTGGTCCCACCCTGGTCTCCTGGGTCCCTGGGTCCCATCCTGGAGATGCCTCTCGGCTGCAGCCAGAGCCTCGGGGTACCTGGCCTGGGTGCAGGGTATGGGGACACTGGTAAAGGCTTTAAACAGCTCAATTACTTTGTTTTTTTAACCTAACAATTAAATGTGCAGCAAACAAACACAATGGTGTGTTAAAACCCCATGGTGTGTGTGAGGGGCTCAGGATGGATGTTTGGGTACTGAACTCAGGGAGTAGCTCTGCTCTCCCTGCTGAAGATTTTTCCCCCTCGAGTGTGTTTTTCACCCCTGCTGAGCTCTGTAAGCTTTATGCTTGGAACTTGTGGGTGTCCTTTGATTGCTGGTGTCTAAACAGAACAAACCAGCTGCTTGCTAGGATTCCTGTTAGCCTGAGACATTAACCAGTTAACCAGGGAGGGTCTCTAGTGTTGAAGAAGCTGCTAGCCAGCAGGGCTGGCCAGTGAACATGTCCCAGCCTCTGTTTCCTACAGGCTGTAATTAATAAACAATAAATCATAGAATCATAGAATTATTATGGTTGGAAGGGACCTCCAGGGTCATCAAGTCCAACCTTTATCCCATCATATTCCTAACCATCAGACCATGGCCCCTGTTCCTGCTGGAATGTGGATTTATCAAAGTCAATCTGCTTCATCTCTTCTCTTTAGGACGGCCTTGGCAAGATTCCGGCAAGCTCAACTGGAGGAAGGAAAAGTGAAGGTATGAAGTAAAGAAAATAAAGGTTTGTTAGCTGTGGTGGAGCACGGGATGTGAGCCAGGCACAGGCATCCACGGGGTCTGGCCGAGTCACCCAGGCAGCTGGAGAAGGGGCTGCCTTTCACAGGGGTGCAGGACAGGACCAGTGAATGGTGAACAGAATTTTCTTACCTAAATAACCAGTTTAAAGCATCTGTGTGTGCTTGTTTCAGAGGTGCCATTGGCCTGGCTGCCCAGAAGAAAGTGCAAATTGCACATGGCTTAATTCTTTGATGTAAAGTGGGTAGAACACGTGATAGTTGGAGAAAACCCAAACTACAAGGATGCTGTGAATAGAGGTGGCGTGCTGGGCAGAAATGAAAATGATTTCTGAGGCCGAAGTTGTCTCCTGCAACTCGTTAGGCAAATTGGTGCACAGACACTTACTTTGACTGACAGTGATCACCAGGGTGGTTTGGATTTCCTCCCAGCAGAGGCAGAAATCCCTCTCGTAGCCCCGTGCGTAGGCAACGTTCTGACAACAACATGAGGCTGGCATGAGGTGTAACGCTGGCGTGTCACTGACCCAGCATCTGTCCGTATTGGTCTGCCCTGTCACATGGCTTCTGCTTGGTTTGGTGTAAGATTGACAAAAAAATGGACTTAGCAACTTGGCAACTTAAAAAATCCCACCACTCTAGTGACAGAAATAGCACCCCCAAACCCACACGGAGCCTCAGAGACTGATTCTCAACTACCTGCACACCTCTGTATGTTTTCCACTGAATCATAAATTGCAGGGATGTTTATGTGGGGTCTCAGTGTTCACAATAACTTTTGTACAGGACAGATTTATAATTTTTTATTTTTAGACAACTGAGAGGAATTCTGGAAACTCCCCTATGTTTGCCCCTTAGTTGATGTTTTACTCACAGGTGTGAGCAATAAGAACACCAAAGTTCCTGGTGTGTTATGTGAAAGAGAGTATTTTGATATATAAAAGGTAGAGCTGTGGAAGTACTGTAGGGAAAGGGATGAAATAACTGCACACAGAATCCTGGAAGTAAGATGAGGTATTGGTCAACAGAATGTGAAGAAGGTTGGGAAAAAGGTGTTTTGGATAAACTGTATTTGGGTGAGTACAGAGCAAATAATCTTGGGGAAAGTACAGTATTTAAGTAGTAGCAATTGAGAAAAGTTTAGGCCTAAACTTAACAGCTGCATGAAAGCAGTGGGTTTTATTTAGATGCCAGTATATTGAAAAAGCTGTTGTAATTCAGCTGTCCTAAACAGAACAGTGTTTGTGTTGGAGAGTATTGTGGGGTGATTTGAAAAGCAGGTGATGGTTTGGGGGTTGTTTTCAGTAAAGTGTAAGTAGGTTGTTATGTTCTGTGATAGTTTAATTTGGCACGACTGTAGAATCATCGTTTTCTACTTAAAAGGAGCAGAAGGCACTGGAGCTTGGTAGCATAATTGGGATTAATCAAACAATAATGGATTATTTTGTGAATATTGTGATAATTTTGTGAATATTGTGATAATTGTGAATATATCAAGTAGAATCATCAACTTCATGGTGTGTGGCTTTCTGTCCAACAGGAACGAAGACCTTTCCTTGCCTCAGAGTGCAACGAATTGCCTAAAGCTGAGAAATGGAGGCGACAGGTAATGTCAAGCTATAGATTCTTCCAATTCTATAGTAGATGGAGCTTTAGCAATTCCTGTTTAGACAGCCTGCTTACAAGGGTTTTTTTTCAGGCTTCTTCACTGTGCTGACAGTTAAATCACAGAGTAATTTAGATTGGAAGATCATGTAATGCACCATGGTGTTCAAAGTAGGTCCCACCACATCAAGTTGCTAAGGGCCATGTCCCACTGAGTTTTGAATATCTTCAGGGATTTGGATTCCACAGCTTTTCAGGGGCCCCTGTTCCAGTGTTTCATAACCTTAATGATTTTTTTTCCCCTTGAATTTAATCCGAATTTCTCCCATTCTGACTTGTGTTTGTTGCAATGCACCTCTTAAACAGTCTGACTGTCTCCTCTAGACTGACAGCAATGGCTTACACCCTTTTCATCTTCTCTTGGGGTGAATCAAACCTGGTTCTTCTGGTCTTTCTCTGCACTTCACGTGCTCCTGCCCTCATCATGTGTACAGCTGTCAAAATGTTTCCTTCTTTTTTAAGCCTCTGAGGTTCTGTATTTGTGTCTGAATAAAATCTCTGTTGATATTTGAAATTGATTGCATCTAGAAAATGAACCTGAGCCTAAAGCCAGCTTAGAAGTTGGACCTTTCTAGGGTGTTTTTTAGCCTTTTCTAGCCTTTTTCTTTTTTTTTGAGAATTTAACTTCTGTGTTCTTATTTACCTAGATCATTGGGGAAATTTCCAAGAAAGTGGCACAGATTCAAAATGGTAAGATTTTTCTAATTATGTTTTATTCTTTTGAATCTCCAGCCCTAAGAAGTTACAGTAAAAATTACTTTTTGTGTCACTTACACTGTTTCCATTGCATAAATACTGAAATGACTCTGGTGCTCCCAGTAAGCTGCCTGAGTTACTGCTTTTCTCCCTCCTAACAGCTGGATTGGGCGAATTCAGAATTCGGGACCTGAATGATGAAATAAACAAACTTCTGAGGGAGAAAGGACACTGGGAATTCAGAATAAAAGAACTAGGAGGTCCTGATTATGCTGTAAGTGTGGATTATTTTGTACTATGTGGTTGTTCTGCTTACAAGTGAATGTTGAGAGAAGTCTGTGCAACGTTTAGTTAACCGCATGTTACTTGCCCAAGGTTTATTAGAGAAGAACTTCATTCAGCCCCTAAAAATGTTGGGTTGTGTTAGAAGAAACATTTGTTTCCCTGTTGAGCAAATACCAGGCTTTTCATTTGGAGCATGGGCTTGAAGGGTCTTGCCTTCCTGCTCAGAGCTTGCAGCAGTGGTTGGATTTTGCCCATCAGTGGGTGTTGTTCTGTACTGTGCTCTGTTAAGGGGAAGGGTTGTTGCTTGACTGACCAAGTTACTGCTGGGAATGGAATCATGACACTAGCTCTCACTTGCCAAAGCATCAAAAGTGTGCTTATTATCAGATGTAGTAGGGCTGGTTTGTCTGATCCCTGTACCAGTACAGAGAATAAGGCAGGCTCAGCATCTCTCCTTAGTCCTTTAACCAATTAAGATGCCCAAGAAAACAGGAAATATCAGATGTGAGAGGAATAACATTTTAAACAATGAACTATCTTTATTTTCCAGCGAATTGGACCAAAAATGTTAGATCATGAAGGGAAAGAAGTTCCAGGAAACAGAGGTTACAAGTACTTCGGAGCTGCAAAGGATTTACCAGGAGTTAGAGAACTTTTTGAAAAGGAACGTAAGTAAATAGCAACTCTTACCAGACACGAATCTATGTGGTGGTATATCTTGAGTAAAATGCCTGCTGTAGCATGTGGAGAATGCTGGTAACAGCATATTCTGGCCTGGGTCTTAGACCAGCTAAATGAAATGCTGAACACGAGTGATTAACTAAATGCTACTTCTTTGAGCAAAGAACACTTTTGTCTATTTGCAGTTAAAGAAATGTAGAAAAGAGTAAACTCTTCTTTCTACTGGGCGTTCCAAATGATGTTCTTTAGAAACAGGTTAACTTTATTGATAAGTTCTAGAAAGTACTTTGAATTCAGAATTAAAAAAAAAACAAGAACAAAAAAAGGAAGTTGTATTGAACATAATTTTAAAAGCAGGAATCAGCTTTCATAATAGGAAAAACTAGATGTAAGTGGATAAAACCTTTATGTATTGATTTGTCATGGAGTAAGTGCAAATTCCATAGACCTGAAAGCTGCAAAGAAAATTTCTGAGCAGTACAACACGATCTAGGGGAGCTTGGGTTCCTTTCATGTGGTAGTCTTGCACAGTGCTGGGACTCCAGTGCAGAGGGAACACAACTGTGTGCTACAAGGTGGGAACTGTGTGGTGTGCAGCACTGGGTCATGTACTCCAACTCTTCTGTGCAGAGCAAAGTACCAGTACAGCAGTCCAGGCTCCAGCAGGGTAGCTGTGGGTGCTGGGAGGCTGGTGGGAACTGGGAACACACAGTGAGCTGGTAGGGTGGAGCTGGGTGATGACAGTTGTGTTCTTTCAGCCCTCCCACCGCCTCGGAAAACTCGAGCTGAGCTGATGAAATCCATTGATGCAGAGTACTATGGCTACAGGGATGAAGAAGATGGCATTCTGGAGCCACTGGAACAGGAGCATGAAAAGAAAGGTGTGTGAGGTTCAAAACCTGCATAAATCCATCCAAGGAGGGGTCGTGGTGGACTCTGAAGTTAAAGTATCTTTTGTTTTCCCCTGTGGGTGTTTTGTGCTTAGCTGTCAGACTTCATCTGTCACATCAGCACCCAAATCACTGTTGTGTAAGGCATTCCAGGGGGAGGGGGGTGTGCTTGAGAGTTGACTTTTGTCTTTACTGCTGTTAATGGTTTAATATTGTCAGCAAGTGATCTGCTATTGGAAGCAAAATCTCCTTTTTCCCCACCTTTTCCATGCTTAAAAATGTCAGAGAGTGGGTTGCAGCAGGGAGATCAGTGGAACTGAAGGGGTTGGGTCCCTCCTTTATGAAAACTGACTGTACCCTCTCATTCCTGTCTCACGTGGTTATTGATCCATAAACAGAGCTGTTTGGTTTGCTGGGTGGTTAGAAGGGGGCTTTTGGACACCCTGAAGTCCAGGTGGCCTGTGCTAATCTGTGAATGTTTTTTCCTTTGAAACCCACACTTTCTCAAGAGATGTTTTTTATCCATATGACTCCTCACTTAGTTTTGTTTCTGTTTCTACTGACTTGCCCAGTAAAGACATCAAGATTTTAAATCTAATCCTGAAACCCTCTTCACAATTCAGCCCTGTGTGCCACTCTCTGGTATTTGTGTGGCTTCAAGTAAGAGGCCCCACACCACCTCTAAGGGCTTGGCTGTCTTCTGAACAGTTCTCTGAGTGCCTCTGGTGAGCACTGTCTGATTCTGGCAAGCTGTTGCTGTTGGGTTTATGATCTCTTCTTCTGAAGTTTCAAGTCGAGCAGATCCTCAGTGACCTGTGTGAAATGTCCTCGTGCAGGAACCCTTGGCAGGCTCTGCCAAAGAACACAGCAGATAAAACAGTCCCATTTTGCTAGAATAGTTCTTCTTTTTGTATACTGGTATCCCTCTGGAATTAGAAAAACCTTAAGCAAAACTGCAGGAAGGGAATTATTAAATAATTATGAGTTGTTGGGCTGGTAACTGTTAGGATTTGATGCTTAGCATCTCTTGGTGTGGTTATCCACTTCTGATACTTAACCCTTCTTCGTGGTGGTGTGTGCTAGAGATCACACCTTGATGGTTGGATTACAGCCCAGGGAGGAAGGGAGAATAAAGGGAATAATCCTTACCCGAGTCCTGCAGCGTAGCCCAGGGCTGTAACCAAGTGAGCAGCAGTGTCTGGCAGACAGTGGATGGGGTAAGAAGGGAAGCTGCGTGGGGCAGTGCTCCCAGAACGGCCTCCACTCTCTGTTCTCCTTGCACATCTTGCTAACTGCAGGCAGGAGAGGGAACTTGTCCAGATTCAGGTGGGTGTTTAAGAAAATCACTGTCTTTGGGGGTTGTGCCACCTCAAATGACAAAGCTGGAGATGCTAACGGAACCAGGAGGTGCACTGTTAATGTAGAATTAGTGCACAAGAGCAAGGATTCTTCTAGGGTCACTTGTCTAGATCTAGGGTTTTTACCTTGTTATCAGAAGAGTTGAATTGTGGAATAAATAACCTTGTAATTTGGGGTGTCTTTTCTGTTACAGAACCACACCAAAATGCAGCCGTGTGACATCTCACTTCTCAGGGAGAGCATTTTAATGTTTACTCTTTGAGAGCTGAGGGAGTGACTATCTCTCACCTCCCTGGGATTCTTACACACTAGTGATGTCACTGAGTAAGCTGCTCAAAACTTGTTTTAACACTTTTACTGACACTCTGCTGGGTCCTAGAGGTGCAGCAGCCTCACAGCTCCTAGGTAGCAGCAAGTTACAGAATTGGGATCGTGCTACAAAATAAGAGAAACACACTGCAAGATGAAAGGAAACTTATGTGGGTGGTCCCTCTGAGGAGTGTAATTAATTAATTACATGGTGATCAGCATTCCTGTAGCTGTTGACATGGCTGTAAGAGGTACTTGGCCTGGTCATGTGGCCCCTGTTAGTCAGAAAGCAGGCTGATATCTATCCATGGCATTGGGAGTAAAATGCACCCAAATAAAGGCATTGGCAGTACCACACTGTCACAGTGCTGGGTTTTGCTCAGACTACGTAGGTATGGTTTTTTAGGTACTATATCAAGGTTCTACAGTGAATGTGTGTTACTAATGCAGAGGACTTAAACAAGAAGTTTAGGTCTGCTGGAAGAGCTTTGGAAATAGGAGACAGATCAAGAGAAATTTAGCTTTGGTTGCTGCAGAGCTGCTTGAGGAAACCAGGGGTACAGCTGGACCATGCTGCTTTGGCTTGCCCTTGGGTTCATCTGCCATTCTCCTTTGCTAACCAGTTATTGCAGAAGCAGTGGAGAAATGGAAGAAGGAGAGAGAAGCACGGCTTGCGAGAGGTGAGGAGGAGGAGGAAGAGGAAGTAAATATCTATGCTGTCAACGATGATGAGGTATGTGGTGGCTAAGGAGATGTGACATTTCATGTGTCCTTTGTGCTGTCTCCTTGGAAGAAGAGTTACTTTGCCAGGAACGTGTCTGCTGTGGTGTTCTGCCCCTCTCCCTGCCTGACTGACTACGCAATTGCCCCTGTTTAGTACCAGTCTGTAGTAGATGAGTGCAGTTGGTCCAGGTTTAGAGAGCAGTGAAAGCTGGCAGCTGGGCAAGGCTTCATACTTGGGTCAGAAACAGCTGAGACCTCACTGGGATTCAGCTGCCACTGCCTGCAGTGCTGGTGTCTGTAAGGCACTGTGTGAACTGGTTAACTGGTCTGTCTGCGTCTCAGTGCAACCTACACCAGTGGCAGCATGAGTAGTTGTGTGTACAGTGTAATTCCATCCTGTCACTGTGTAGCAAAGCCAGGGGTTGCAGTGTCTTGTTTGTGGTTGAATCCTGACACAGCAAGGTGTGGCTGGTGCTGCAGTCACTGCAGGGACACAGCCCTTGCTGCTTTGTTCTCCTGCTCCCAGTGCCAGCAACAGAAGTGAGGGGCGTTACCAGTAAAAGGATACTGGAAACCAGTCCTTGTTTTACAGTCCATACCTAAATGGGTTTATCACAAGAACAAAAAGGTAAAACTGGTTGTCCCTTCAGTACCCGGCTTTATTTGGGTTTTCTCATGATTCATAAGCCCAGCTCTCAGGCACAGGAAGGAGGCAGTACAGAGCTGCACAGGGAAATGGCACCTGTGTTTGTGAGGTGCTCACCTCTTGGTGGGTTAGCAGCTCCTCTTTTGCCCATAACTTTGCTATGGCAGCCAGAGGGATTTGGAAGAGAAGGCAGTATAGTTTTACCTGCATGCCCAAGCCACAGCAGAGGAAAAGCCCTATGAAGAGTGGAAGCAACAACCCTGAAAATGCCAAGGAGCAGGATCTAAACGTGGTGCTTCTCATATTCCTCTGTTGTTTGGTCTGATTCACCTGGTTTTTGCTTGTAGTGTCAATCATTCTCTCTTTGGTTCCTTCTGGCAAAGCAAGTGAAAAAGGTGTTTTTGATGACCCCTTTGGAAAGTAAACTTGATGTGGCTTATTTTTTATTTATTTTTTTAGTCTGATGAGGAAGGTGGCAAGGAAAGAGAAGGTGAAGAAGGCCAACAGAAATTTATTGCACATGTCCCAGTGCCATCCCAACAGGAGGTAAGATATAGCAAAGTTAGGTTGCAGAGATGCCTTCTGGCTTTTGCAAGATGGAGATCTTAACTTGTGGCAGGTCATCCATCAGAATGTCCTTGGTTTGTTATTTCTGTGACTTGACTCTGCAGCTCTTTAATCCTTTTGCAAATACTGTGGAACTGGCCAGAATTATGGTACCATTACTAGAACCCTTATTACGTAAATTGGGAAGCTCTCTGGTGCTAGGATCAAGATAACCCTGATTGCCTGCTGTATCTTTACTGTGCTTCTCTGCTGATGGTCTGACTCTTTCTATTTAATGGGGCGATTTGTGAATTGTGGGGTTTGCTCTCAAGTTTTCTAAAATTGGTTTTGGTGGCATGACCTTGAATGGACTGCATTGTGAAACTGCTCTGGGGTATAAATCACCTGAACACTGACAGGTGGGTTGAAATAAAATTCAGGCAAGAAGGTTCTGCAGTTGGGTATCTCCTGGTAGGTATGGCTTTGTATCACACAGAGGGTGTGGTGGTCTGTCCCCTGCTGCCATCTGGCCAGAGAAAAATGCTGGATTCTGAAGTCACCACCCTGCACGTTCAACAAAATATACATGTAATGGCTTGTCAAAGCTGCAGGAGAGAAATGATGATTAGAAACATTGCTCTCTGGACCATGAAGACATTCTCTTAATGAAGAGAGCACAACTGGGAGTCAGAACTGACTTCCTAATAGTAACCCCTGATTTACATAGAAGTCTCTTCTAATTAGCCAGCAATCAGTGTAATTGTTTCTCTTTTTAATGGTGAATCACTCCATGCCTTGTGCCTGTGGGATTGTGCCTTCTAGACTCTAAACTACAAAAGCTAAGGTTCAGGACATTTATTTTTGAGAGACACTGTGTGATATGCACAGATGTGAAATCATTACTGAGATTAAAACAGGTCTGGCAGGTTGCTGCTAGTAGATCTTTAAAGTACACACTTGTTAAAGAATCCCGTGTTGCTGGCACTTCCAGACAAGGTTTAGGCAAGAGGTCCATAGTGTGGCCCATGTGAAAGGCACACTGGCTGAACTGTGGTTCCAGGGGTGTGGACTGGTGTGGCATAACTTCACTTGGCTGCTTTTCTTAAAGCTATATCCGAGACAGTTGTTTGAAACAACTGTCTATTCTGCCCTAGTGAGGCCACATCTGGAGTATTGTGTCCAGTTCTGGGCCCCACAATTCAAAAAGGACATGGAACTGCTTGAGAGAGTCCAGTGCAGAGCCACAAAGATGATTAAGGGAGTGGAGCATCTCCCTTATGAGGAGAGGCTGAGGGAGCTGGGTCTCTTTAGCTTGGAGAAAAGGAGGCTGATGGGTGACCTCATCCATGGTTACAAATATGTAAAGGGTGAGGGGCAGGATGATGGAGCCAAGCTTTTTGCAGTGACGACCAATGATAGGACAAGGGGCAATGGATGCAAACTGGAGCACAGGAGGTTCCATGTGAATATCACGAAGAACTTTTTCACTGTGAGAGTGCCAGAGCACTGGACCAGGCTGCCCAGAGAGGCTGTGGAGTCTCCTTGGCTGGAGACATTCAAACCCCGCCTGGATGCGTTCCTGTGTGATGGACTCTAGGTGACCCTGCTCTGGCAGNAATAAATAAATAAATTAAATTATAATGTAGTAAAATATATATAAAAATAAATAAAACTGCAGCTAAGGTCCTGATTAAAAAGGGTGGGAGCAGGGGTCTGAAACAGAGACCTCTATTTTACTGCTTCTTTTGACTTCTGTGAGCTTCAGCTGGGTGTTAAAGATACTACTGACTTGTCTTAGTGCAATGATTTTTGCACCAGTACACCTGACTTCCACACTCTTCCCCATGTTTTTTTCCTCCCACTTCTCTAGCTAAGCATGCTGGGTTTTGGCACACCCACTGAGCTGGATGTCATCCTGTTTCTGTGTTTGCAGATCGAGGAAGCTCTGGTCCGGAGGAAGAAGATGGAGCTGCTTCAGAAGTATGCCAGTGAAACCCTCATGGCACAGAGTGAAGAAGCAAAAACACTTCTAGGATTGTAACAGCACCAGCATGTCCCAGGCTTTGTATGATCCATCTTAAAGCAACAGGTTAACTATTCTGGTAGCAACCACTTTTATCTCTGAAAGTCTCTTGGGACATTAAGAGTAAAGTCATGAAGTTACAGTGTGTTTTGCAGAAGGGAAACCATTGTTTTGGTTTATTACTAGGATGACTTGCACTTCTGTGCCAAAAAAGATCAAACCTAGGTTAACTTGTCTCTACATCTTCAGCAACTGTCTTCAGCCCTTTCACTTTTAAAACCACCTGCACAGTGGTGCCTCTTACAGACAGAATCACAGACCCAGTGGCTCCTTAAATCCTGATGGAAAACTGCCTGGTGTTACTGCCATTGTGTCTGCTCCGTCCTGACTGTGTCACATCTGTGCACATCTTTCTCATGTTGATTTTTGCTGCCCTGGGTCCAGGAGTAACCTAGCCTGTTGTGCCTGGTTCGCTTGCCAGGATGGCCTTGGACCTGTTCAGAGGTGCTGGCAGGTCTTACGAGTGGCTTTGAAGCTGGTGTAGCACACACAATACATCTCAAAGCTGTCAGGCCTCCTGTGGTTTGTAACCATGCCTGGGTGAGTGGCTGAATGCTGGATATTTCAGCAACACTGTAAATACTTCCAACCTTGCAATACCTTGTTTGAATATTTTTAGTAAAACTTGTATACAAACTGATGTCTTGTTTTGTTCCAGCTCAAAGGATTGTGGTGTCCCCCTAATCATAGCCAGAGAATGGGATCATAACCAGCCACTGTGTCCCCTCCTGCTCTTAGCTTGTGTATCCTGTGACAAGAGGCAGGTGACAGCAGAGCACGTGTAGAGTCTTACAGGTGACTGACATTGCACAGGTCTGAACAGTGAGATCTTAGGGTGCACATCAGCCACAGAAGCAGAGGTGTCTAAGGAATACAGTATTTAACAGCCACATAGCTGTGTCTGAGGCTGCCTGGAGTTTCCAGATGCTCTCAGTGTTCAGCTCTGTCTGTTGTAAATAATCCATTCCAGAGCAGTCAAAGCTCTGAGTTGTAAAGGCAGGCTTTGTCTTACTTGGTGTAAATGATTAGAAAAAGCCTTGAAAAAGTGGGAAGCATAGCTGCCAAATTCAAATCATAACCAGAAATAAAAATAATCAAAACTTCAAGTACTGACAGCAAGCAGGCTGGTACAGGTTCTTTTCCTGTCAGCAGTGTAACTTCCTCTGCTCTGTAATAACACAGCAAATGAGTGTGTTTGCCTGGTGGTAACCTGTCTGCCCTGAGCTGCAAGCGTGGAGCTGGAGTTTTTAGGTTTTGCTGCCACCCCCCGAGTGTGCTCTGGTCTGGGATTCAGAGGAGGTAATGTGTTTGTACCCACGTGCTGCCCGCGTTGGTGGAAAAGACAGTTCCCCAACACCTCTGGGTGCCACGAGTGGCAGTGCAGGCTCCTCTCGGGCTGTGTGTGCCAGCAGTGCCTGCCCTGCAGTGCTGGGACAGGCTCGTGTCCCTCACCCCTGCAAGAGACTCGCGTGAAGGAGTCACACGGGTACGAACACCACCGAGTACGGAGCCACTGGCAGAGTTTTGGGGCTCAGGGAAGGGGCAGGCAGTCTGCAAAGTCCTTGTCGTGCTTCAGGAGCGCTGGTCACCGAACCATAGTGTGACCAGGGCAGGGGACACACATGCCACCAGGAGAGAACACATAGAGCAGCCCAATGGGCTTGCCAAAAAGGCATTTGGAGTTGGAGCTCTGCTGGGAACAGCCCCTTGCTGACCATGTTGCTGCCAGGCTGCAGTTCTTTCTTTGGGCTTTGGTTTTTCTTTCTTTGGGCTTTGGTTTTTCTTTGGGCTTTGGTTTTTCTTTGCTCAGTACAGCTGTTTGTGCCCTAGGGGAGCAGTGCCATGAGAGGAATGCCAGCCCAGCTGTGGGTTTGCTAAGCTGTACACTGGAGAGTCACCAAGTGGGATTGAGGGTGGAAAAGCCCCACCTGGCTTCCATGGCCTGATTCAGTCCAAGTCTGATAATAGGGATGGCTGGCTGATCCCTGCTGTCACTGCACGGGTCTGTAACAGGGAAAACAGGGTGAGGGCAGATCAGGGGCACAGTGATACTGACAGAAGGGACAAAAAGATTAAAGAATGAGAGGAAATTGTGATGAGATGGTAATTAATGTGCAGCCCTGAGCACGACCACTCTAACGAGGTGCACGGAGACATCCTTAAGGCAGGCAGGGTGATCTCTGCTGGCCAGCACGGGGATGGGGTGGACAGAACCGTGGTGTGGGGCTGTTGATGCCAGCTGGCTGCTACTCCAGCCCTCTGTTCTGCTGCTGCTCCAGCTCTGCAGCTCTGCGTGCTGAGTGGTTTTAAGCTGTTTTTGGCTGCACCTGAGCCAACACATTGCAGAGGGATTGTTCCTGGGACAATGCTCATGTTCTGCTGGGGCATTGCTGGTGGGGTTAGCGGCCAGGCAACTGCTGCAGCCAGAGCCAGGAACCTGATCCTGCAGCTTGCCCTGGGAAGGGCACAGGGGCCCTGTGTTGGCTGTACTGCGGGTGGGCAGCTGGACATGGGGTGTGGGGCTCACAACTTGTGCCACCGGTGTGATGCCTTGGGCATGGCCCAGCCTTGGCCATGGCTCTCTACCTGCCACACACGTGGCTGCTTTGCCTCTGCCAGAGTCCTGGGGTACCCCCGGGTCTGCTCTCTGCGGCTGCACAGGGGTTGTGCCCTAGCGCTGCGCTGGCTCCGGTTTTGGTTGATGCCCAGGTGTGGAGTGGCTGGGTCGGGGTCTGCCTCGAAGTGGGTGCTCTGCAGGTGCCGGGGGGGCTCAGTCCGTCCCCGGGGGGGCTCAGTCCGTCCCCGCGGGCCGGGCGGGCGGCGCTGCGTGTGCCGGCAGCGGTGGGACAGGAGCGGTTTTGCCTCCTCTGCCAGCAGCGAGCGCCCCGCAGCGCCGTTACCCCGTGCCACCCGGTGCTCCTCTCGCTTCGGGCCGGCTCGCCGGGCACTGCGGGGCAGGTCCCGCACCGAGCCCCCGCACCGAGCCCCCGGGGCCGGCATTAACGCCCCCGGGGCTGCCCCGCGCTCCC